>JAPYZR010012562.1:0-10755 GCA_030522945.1 Trichopria nigra
GTAAGTACAAAACGAAATGAGCACAAAATTATTTTGGTACGCTGTAAATTATCCTTCAATTATGTGATAACGAATGCGACTAATTTCGATTTTTGTGCTCCAATCCTTAATTGAAAAAAATATGTAGTAAGAACAAAACAAAACGAGCACAAAAGTATTTTTTGCGCCCTACAGAATTCCGGACTTATTTGCTAACAAATGCGACTAATTTCGATTTTCGTGCTCCAATCCTTAATTGAGAAAAGCCACCCCAAGACGAGGTAAATGCAGTAAGTACAAAACGAAATGAGCACAAAATTATTTTGGTACGCTGTAAATTATCCTTCAATTATGTGATAACGAATGCGACTAATTTTGTGCTTCAACCTTTAGCTGAGAAAAACAACCCCCAAGCGAGAAACATGTTGTAAGAACAAAACAAAACGAGCACAAAATTATTTTTTGCGCCCTACAGAATTCCGGACTTATTTGCTAACAAATGTTAATGTGTCGATTTCGCAATTCGAGTAATTTAAAAGCACATAAAAAGCACATAATTATGGCATACTTCCAATTCCCGTCGGGATAGTCTTTGCCCGTTTTCAGAAGGATGCTCTGCTAGCTTATGTCAAGCTAGCAGTGCATTTTTAAATCTCCATTCCCGGAAAAACTATAAGAGCACAACATTTTTAATTAGAGCACATAATTAGCACATAAAAAGCACATTATTTTGGTTCTATTTTTTTCACTTTGGGCGACCTTGCTCTGCCAGCTTGACAGACGTGGTTAAGAACTTTGGGTTAAGAACTTACATAACCCCTGGGAAAGCCGAATGTGAAAACTTTGATCGACAAATCAATTTAAATAGTACTATTAGGAATACTTAAATAAATGTATATTTTCAGAACATGGTATTATTCAGATGTTAATTTTTTATCGATGGACTTTATTTCCATTTCTTTATTTGGAAGGAGACTTGTGCAATAAATTGAATAAAATTGCATTATTTATTTGTTAACAACATGCGCATGCTTGTCATTTTGTTCGCAATGGGGAATTATTTTCAATTCACAAAAAAGCCACAAAAGAATTCACAATGTTGGACACGTGTCTTTTTTCGCAATGTCTGCGTTTTGTTTCTATAAGTTAATATATTTATTTATAAGTGTTGGACGCATTATTTAAAATGTTCAATATAAAATGGGTTTATACTTACAAAATATAGGTATAAATAAATTTACAACGATAAACAATACATCTTTCTGTTTATATATTGCAGGATTTATGGTTATATGCTGAGAATATGCTAATAATTTCAGTTTCAAGTAATTGTACATTTAAACGATTTGACTAACACATTTAGTATTTCAGCTTTACGTTACAATTACATACATCATAATACCGATTTTTGCAACATGTAAAAATTTACAGTTGCTAATATTTTTAATTTGTGTTTTTAAACAAATTTTACATTTGGTATCTCATTGACACATAATATGAATCTGCTTTCTTTGTGAGCAAACACGGGGGATACATAGTAGGTAACTGTAAAACATTAAACAATTCGGTAGGTGTATTGGTAAGTTCTATTTTATATGCAAAAATATGCCTATCAAAATGTAGAATATTAACTTTGTTAAACAGAAAATATACATGTTTCTCTTTTATTTCATAAATTTTGGCAATCATCATTACAATTGGATTACCATCAGTAATTCTTAGTACGAGCAGCATGCCAGGTTTATAATCTTTGCCATTAATCATGACGGACTTATAAGTTTTCGCATATTTAATATGAGGAACTAGGCAACTTATGTCAAAGTCTTGATCATTGAGTACCGTTCCTAACGTGACATTTGATGATAGAACGTTTTGGTTTTGTCTTGCAGTAGTTGCACGTATTTGACTTCTAATCGCTATTGTCCATGGAAGATTCTTGTGACAACGTGAACTGATGGCGAGATCTTTTAGTTCTTTGTTTTTTCTCTCGAAAGGCATGCCCCAGTAGTGAACTGCTGGTCCATTTAGTCTCATGTTTTGAATAATGTGAATTAAAAAATGCATTTTTGGTTTTAAATCTCCGAACAAGTTAATATATTTACTATTATGTTTCCGTACAAGATGTCTAAGCTGATGTAGATCAAACTCGCAAAATTTAGGGGCTGTCACGATGTCAATTATTTTCCGTATGCATAAATATAAACGCCAGTATTTGTTTCCCTCTGGCACTTTTCGCCCTATAATGAGCCCTAAATACCGACATAAACACAGGCTCTCAGTTGCAGATTGTTTGAATTTTATTTTCTTTTTTACACCCTCAATTTTTTCATTAGGTTTGCCATACTCCATTGATAGTGGTCGAGGTGTATTCTTTTCAAAATTACCGAAATTGAATCGGCGTATCTCGTCATTAAGTTCGTCTAATGTAAATAGTTTATCAATCAAGATGAGACTGGTTAAAATTTTTCCCAGAGTGTACGGAATTATTCCCTCGCAAACATCATGCATGAGATCCACAGCTTTATTTTCCGTAATGTGAAAATCCTTCACTTTATGAAAAACACACTCTTCTTTAATCCCAGTTATTGTTGACTTCGTTCTCACATCTTCAGTGTAATTGACTTTGTCACGTAATAATTCTGGATCTTCATCGCACATAACGTGACACATTGATGACGTTGCCCTGCATATCCTACAAAAACGTTTAGCTCGAAAACTGTGAACAAACCCACATGTTACATTCAACCCCAAATTGTCCCCAAGGACTAGAACCAGTTGAAAGTATATGTGTTTTTGTTCGTTGTTAATAGTCAAGCATAAACCGTTCTTTGATAAATCATTCAGTTCTTCGATGATCTTACTGAAGATTGCTTCGTTACCGACTAATTTTGCATATTTTGAATATACAAGAGTCGTAAGCAATATATTTTCCATCTTGTTGACTAATGTCACAGGTAAAAATGGCAGCGATATGTAAATGCCTAATAACTTTTGTTGGCCTGAATGACTTCCCAAAGCGTTGCCTGTTTCGAATTCATCATTAAATAAATATAAGGGAAGTGTATCCTTTCTAACTGATGCGTATTTTGTCTTCCACAGTTCTGCTTGCATTACATTACTAATATCATCTTTTTCTGCAGCGAGCTTCTCGACGTACTTTTCGACTTCCGAAAACATGCCTGGTCTTTCTAATAGTTCTTTTAATGAATGCTTCAAAGGTACATGTACTGCATATATCGGAACATCTGAAACTCTTATTTCGAACGTACTTACAATTACAAATACACGGTCAACTCCAATTTTAAATTTTTCCGGTTCAACGTAAAAGTTGTGACTTTTGTATTCTTTAATTCGTAAATGCTCCGTTGAAAGTGTTTGAAATGGATTTTTTGAAGCATTCATAAAAACATCTACAGCACCGCAAACATGAACAGGACAATGATTTTTAATAATATTTTGAACGTGACTATTCACAAATGGTAAAAACGTATCACTTATTAAAGTGTCAACTTCACGAATGATACTTTCAATCGCAGTTCGCGGGATAGATGGTATGTCATATAACCGTAAAGTAAATTCCAAAAACTTTTTATATTTTTCTTCTTCGGAAAACATGGTTTATACAAATTTATAATAGTTTATAGAGAATTTAATACCGTAACGATTTACTTAAAACCAACACATTTAAAATTTTTTAAAGCTTAAACATACGTAATTCTTTTATTAACTCGGTAACCGAAGCGTACCGATTGCCGTGAATTTCATACACATACTCTTCGATAAACTCCCACACATGTGAACACACTTTCCCAAAAGTGCTTTCGTTATGCAATCCTCTTATAAACTTTAAACATACGTCGACGGCTTCTACGGGATTGTCGTATTCATAATACGTTGTTCCATTTAAAACCACAAATGATTTTATTGTGCTTTGCACATTTCCAAATAACGCTACTCGAGGTTGTAACGGTGACAAATTATGATTTTGCGATTCATTCGCTAAAATTATTTGCGAAGCTGCGATTTTATCGCCGTAGTTCGTATTGTCATCGACCTGTAAATTGCGAACATATAATGTATAAATACACTGGACATATGCTTCAATTCAGAGGCGAGAAATATTTACAAATGAGACGATATTATTTTATATAATTACTATATCTATAAATATATTTAATACTTTACCTCAATGTATTCCACGAAATATTTACAGCAGTCTGCTTTTTTTATTTTTCGCTGTGGAAGTTTAGATGCATTAAAAAGTAATGGTAGAACTAAGAGCCCTGTCGTGCCTGAAAAAGCGATACAATCATATTAAAATATAATTGCTTAAATAGAATTATGCAATTATTAACTTTGTAATAAACAGTTTGTAACCTTTATTTGGTGTTTCACCCCAAGAAGTAAAAAACTCCTTTATAATTTTGTCCTTTCTTGATTTGCTTTGTGCAAACTCAATCAAATCATTTGACACTTCCGGCCAAGCTTCGATTAGTTTGTTACTTTTGTCACCGTACAAATTTTCGAAATCTTGTATGAGCTGTAAAATGTAACACAGCATAAAAAGATATAAAAACGTAAAGTATTACTGACATGTATAACATTTATTCTGAAATTTAACACTTTTTAATAAGTCCTATAATACGAAGTTTCATAGAAACGTACACAAAAATGAACAAAAAATTATGACAAATATATTAAGAATTGCCAGAAATATTAATAATACAAAAAATAGCCATTACGGCGGGTAAATGGTATTGTTATCAGAATATAATAGCAATGCAACATCATTGAGGGAGGTACACCCTAAACGATTTAAAAATATTTTTTATGGCTTTAGGTACAAAGTCTAAAAATGAAGTTTTCTTGAAATGTTAACCAAACATTATACGAAGTAATTTTTCCTACAAATTTCCTATTTAATTTTTATTTTTTTACAAAAATTGCTATAAATATGATTAATTGTACACTGTTCAAGGTGTACCCCCCCTCCCCCCCCCCCCCCCCCCCCTCCCCCTGACACCTCTCATCACCTATACACCCCACTTCCATCTGGTAATCCTAATATAGGGATTTTTTCGATCACTTCAGTCACGTTTAGTTTCTTTAGGTGTTGCTTCCTAAACGACAGCAGTTCCTTCCACGTAGCAATAGACGTTTCATCTACTATATGTATACGTTGTAAACGTTGCAGATCTGTATTTTGTTCCGTTTTCGAAACTACGTAATAAAGAGATAACATATTAAATTATTACTACATTTCCTTCACACACAATGCAGTAACAAATTCAACGTGTACTTTACCTCGACCTTGACTGCGACTTATAATGCCAGCTGCTATGCCTGCATTCCTGTTTGCCATGTACCGGGTATACAAATATCCCTTTGGGTTTGAGGAAGGTGTATAGTAAATGTGGGCGATTTTTTTTTCCTCGGGGAAACATTCGACTATATCATTTACAAGTTTCATAAACTTGTCCTTGTGTATACTGAAATAATATAAATTTTAATAATTGACATAATATTTGAAAAAGATTGACTTCAATTAATGCTTTATAATATTCGATTTTACAGATGATATGAAAAGGTGTGATTTTAAATGAAAAACGTATAACTGTAATTTATTATTTTACATATACATATTACTTTATCTAATAAAAGATGATTAGAAAAAAGTTTTTTTTGGATTAATCAACGATGGGGGAATTTACGTGTTTCACGAAAAAAAGAAAACCCAGGTTTCAGCGTTTTTACATTTATTAAGGCCACTTAGGTCTTCGGGAGTGGAGTAAGAGGAAGCGTCAAAAAGCGAGAAAATTGATTCGTGAAATGAATAGTGATTATTCGTCATCACAATTTTGCTGTAACATTTTCTAAATATCAAAATCATAGACTGTATTTCCTTGACATTTTCGACTCAGTCACATAACATTTTCTTCGGAAAATGTCAAATATTAAAAACGTCAAAGCAGAGGTTCATTATTGTAATAAAATATCAAAATCTCCCTTCGGTGGTTAACCCATTAACGCCCACGGGGACACTTTTTTCACCACTTCTTCAGAGCTCTGTAGATAGGATAAATTTGGGCTTAAAAAAATGTTGAACACATGAAATTGATAGATTTTTTATCGATCTTTATAATGGTGACATCCAAAAGTAGAAAAAAAATGAATTATTACTCAAAAATGAGTTTAAAATGAAAGAAAAGTGTCCCCGTGGGCGTTAATGGGTTAATTAAATGCCTTTTTTCAATTATAATATTGTTAAACTGAAATCTCCCTGCCAAGAATTAAGTTTCAGTAATTACATCAGTACAAACATGAATTAGCGTAAATGACAATCGCACGGATTGAAGTTTCAGCCCAACGCATTACAGTATAGAGTAAATGTTGATAATAAAACGAATTTATTTTAATATAAAATAGACATTATTCGGGACGGGCCAAACTTACTCTGTGGAGATCATCATTTCATTATCTACTACGATGCTTGCTATTTTTGGCCTATATTTATCGAAATGAAAATCTTTTCCGGTTTTCTTATATTCGGAGTAAATAGCAAAAATTAATTTTCCTTTAAAACCTTGGTTTAATATTAATTGGTACACTGAAGTATATTCTCTTCGTAATGGAGCATCTTTAAATAAAATGTGACACAAGTGAGCTAACATGATCAGCGTTATAAATAAATTCGATATGTGATGGGACTCCGCTAATTTATTGATTACGTAATTTGTCTATTTATATAAGAACAATTTGAGAGGATACGGTAAATTTTCGAAAAAATGAAAATGAACTCTTATTTCTTGTTATCGCGTTAAAAGGAGCCCAGATAGTTGCAATAAAAAAAAATACCCATCTCAGAAATGTGAAATATCATTCGTCATACTTAAATTTAGTAAACAAACAATTTGCAACGAAATCAAAAGTAAGTTTTTCGATAAAAAATTGTAAATTTCATCCCATCGTCTGTGCGATAATGGGTCTTCGACATGTTCTCGCTATGCCTCGTACCGACAACAATATGCTCGGTCGAAAAAGATTAGTTTTGGCTCCATGTTGCACAATACACTATCAATCTGGCATTTTCAGATTTTTTCTAGTATACTAAAAAATACAAATTAGCTGAGCCCCATTTTCTTATTAAGCTGTTAAAAGGAAGGTATTTGTTTCCTGCACCTGTATTTTATATGTACATTTAATATGTACCTATGTGAACCTGGCACCCAACTTGAAAATATCGAAAACGTAAAAAATGGATTTAAAAGAATATCGTTTGTACCCGACTGTACCGCAAAATATTTCGTTTGTACCTCGAAGGAAAAAAAGTTACAGACGTTACAAAAAACGCCTGTAACAAAACGCCTGTAACAAAACAGTATAAAAGTTACAACAGTTACAAAATTTATAAATGTTTTTTTTAGCTTTTCTGGTGAAGTAACATTGAAAGTGATAACGAAGTCTGTAACAAATCCTTCGTTTGGACCTCTCAGGAATTAGTTTTAAAAAATTGGCAAGAAAACTTAACTTTCCAAGGGAAGAAAAGTGTTGCAACTTAGTAACTAATGAGGTACACACGAAGGATATGTTATAGACTTTTTCAATAACAACAAAAGTAACCTCTCTAATTTTGGTATCGTTTGTACCTCATTAGTTACTAAGTTACAACACTTTTCTTCTCTTGGAACGTTAAGTTTGCGTTTGCCAATTTTTTTAAACATTTATCTTAATGTCGCGTGCTGGCGTTTTTTGTAACGTCTGTAACTTTTTTTCCTTCGAGGTACAAACGAAATATTTTGCGGTACAGTCGGGTACAAACGATTCTCTTTTAAATCCATTTTGAAGTCGGGTGCCAGGTTCACATAGGTTTAATATGTGTTGCAAATAACAAATCTTCTGAAATCCAGTTTAGTCGTACATGTTCTACATGAAAAATTTTGAATGATTTATATTATGTAATCTTAATTTTTTTTATTTAATGTTTAATTGAGAGCGTTTAAAATTTGAACTGAACCAAGCTACACTCTATATAATACAAATCAGATTCTGTACAAATGAAAGTGAAGAAATTCAGAATAGATATAAATTCATAATTATTCATGTAACAGTTGTCAATAATATAGAATAATTCAGAATACATATTATTGAATCCACGTAAAATGTAAACAAAATACATCAGATTAAATTTCTACCTGAGTGTGATTCAACATTTGTCGAGTCATCACTATTGTCAACAAGCATCATTAGTGGATTATCTGGTGTGTCAGTGACTACGAATGAATTTTCTGGATTTACTTTGAAATTTGAAATGTTTATTATGTTAGGTTGATCGGCATACTCTAACTTTTGTTTTTTTGTGTCATCTATTCTAGTAATAAATCGTTGAGAGTAACAGAATGGAGGTAAAAATTGAGGGTTTTCCGTAAATACACCCTGTGATGTTTGATTATACATTGGCATGGATGAAGATGATGATTGCAATTGATTTATTACAGGCGGGTGTAATATAGATGCAGTATTATAAAGGTTGTCATTGTTAATAATAGTCGGTGATGCCACGTAAGGAGAAGGATTTACTGCAGCTGGAACGTGCACTGAAAATAGATAGGCATTTAATGATACATTAGGGATGTAATGGAATGAGGTAGTAATGGACCTGTCAGAAACCCAAAAAGTCTTGTTTTTCGTTTTATGTCTTCATATCTTAACGGATCGATTTGAACATTTTTAGAGATATTAAGAAGTTTATTCTGAAACAACTTCTTGAGGTAGAATTTGTAATCTCTATCAATTAATCTTTAATTAATTTCAAGGACATTGTTATCGAAAAAGGCACAGTAATTTTCTTAATTAAAATGTCAAGGATTTTAATAAAAATTAAAAATTCTGCCTCGAGAAATCCTTTCGGAATAGTCTTCTGAATAATAAAGTCCCTATAATAATACTTTTGAAATCGATTCATTGAAAATTGAAGACTGTTGCAATTAAAATTTGAAACAAATTAAATTAAATAACAATTTTGTAGATGACCATTTCATTTTAAAATTGAAAAATTCTTCTTTAGTATGATAATTTATTTTAGTATTATATTACTTCATACACTTATAATCAAAGTATGATACAAACATTTTTGTATGTATTGAACAATATTGTTTAAGATAATAACTACACAAAGAGTTTTTGAAAAGTTATTATACATGCAAATAATAGATCAATTGTATAAATTTCAATGTGTAATCTATTGTATACGCTAAAGCTGCTGTAGAGAAAATTTCTAAAAATAAAAAAATATATGACTTTGATATTTTCTTTCCTTTTATTTTATCAGTCAGGTTGAAGTAATTATAAAATATATAATAATGCAACACTTAATACATTGATATAGATAAATGCATAAGTACGGAAAGGTAAAAATTATGTTAAACTCTGTGTGGAGTCAAAAGACCGAGCAAATATATGTACTATGAGAATGGCAAAATTGTAATTGAACATAACTGTAACCATAAGTTATATATATATATAAAACATATAAAGAGAATTATAAATATTATCCTTACTAGTCTGCTTCGATGATGAATTAATTGTACGTTTCATGTTATAACTTCGCCTGACGCAAGGCGGGATTGGCGTTTATATTAGTTTATATTAGTTGAATATTACAATAGGCAAAAAGGTTACGTCGCAATGACTTAAACCACTGTGTTTTATTTCCTGTTCAAAAATATTACAGTAAATATTCAATGATTTATTTAATTCACAGTATTATTGAAGTACATATTCATATGATATTTCAAAATGTCATAATTACAAATTTGATTTGCAATATTATTACTGACAGAAACGAAGGTTATTTCTTATGACGTTGTAGTTATTTTAAACGTGGTTTCAAAAAATATGTGGAAAAAAGAATGTATATTACGGAATGAAATTGAAAGATATTCGCTGGAAAAGGTGAAATAACTGTTTGCCGTGTATAACCTACAAATGGTGTTTAAAAATCGCAGTCAAATAAAATTCTTACATTTTTCATACCATTTTATTAATACTAAACTAAGTGCCTAAATTTATAAAAATACTATTTAACATTTTACAAATACTTTCTGTGTGTAAAATTGTAAGTAACAAATATACTCGTTCATTTTATTAAACATTAAAGATTAGATATTCAAAATCAAACATTACATATTTAGCCATTAAAATATGCTTGAATTGGCTCGCGAACAAGATTCAATCCAATTGAAATGAAAAAATTGATTAATATATGTACGGATTTGAAAAATACATTACCACGTACTTAACCTATAATTGTAATAAGTATTAATATATATATAATATACACTTACTGCAATCTAATATATCGACGCCTGCAGCATGCACAGTTTATATTTATTAAAGTTTTCACTTCTCACTGATTAGTTATTTGTTATATTATATAAAAATTAGCGATGCACAACACTGCCGGTATAAACATATATAGAGATATATAGAATATATAGACTATATAGAAGGACCGGCCGGGAACGGAGGCAAGAAACCAGTTCGACGCCACGCTCGGCTTTCCGAAGCATTACGTTCGGAACCGACAGCAATGCTCAGCGCCTCGGCACCCAAAGCCTCACGCAGGGGCCGACCAAGGCGCGACGTCTAGAAGTCATGAAGTTCATGCTAGAAGCTAGACCCCGACGTCTCGTTCGGCTTTCCGAAACGTTCCGTACGGAAAGTCCACTACGGTACGTTCAGAACCGAAGGCAATACTCGGCGACTCAATATCCAATG
>JAPYZR010012567.1:0-15585 GCA_030522945.1 Trichopria nigra
ACGTAATATTTATCTAATCTGCAAATAAATATTACAAAAAAAAAAAAAAAAAAAAAAAAAAAAAAAAAAAAAAAAAAAGGAAAAATTATACCCTAAAAAAAGGGGTTAATTTTTTTTAACAAATATTTTTTATTCTTTTTTTTGGTTTTTATTTTTCTTTTTTTTTTTTTTTTTTTTTTTTTTTTTTTTTTTTTTTTTTTTTGTAATATTTATTTGCAGATTAGATAAATATTACGTATTTCACTCTCCGAGGAATTGAAAGAGATTATCATACCTCTTTGTATAATTGTTCAACGGATTTTTCTTGATTTATATTATTTTCATTATTATCTATATCCTTATTTTTTGTATTCCTTCTTGTCTCTCTTTATTTATAAGACATTTATAAAACTAATAACATTTCTAAACACGTTATTAGTTTTACCGTTTTTGTCTATTTCTCAGTATTTAGAACTTTTCTATTTTGTTTTTTAATTTATTTTCTCTTGGTATTTTCTACGTTCCATTTTGCATCTTTTTTCTATTTAGAACGTAATCAATTTTCTTGAGGTGTGCAAACATTTTTAATTACATTTTATCTCTTTAGGTATATAGTTCTTCAATGTGAGTAATTAATCTTTAGAACTATTAAAGTTCAAAATAAAAGTTCTTTTTAGTTTTGGAGATGAATTGGATTATTTTCAATATTCTTCTTTTCTAATGTTAAATATTAAGAACGTAAACTGTTGCTAATATATTTCAATTTTTTAGAATTTTTCAACACTCAACATTTTCAGAATAAAAATAGATTTTGGAGATATCCAATAGACCAAGGAGAAATCTTAATCTGAACATTTCTAGAGTGACGAATGAAGATATTTTTTAGTAAACAGTTTTTTCGAACCTAAATATATCCAAGAAGGCCCTGTTCAAATCTATACCGTTTTCTAATCTGTATCTCTTTGCAAATCTATAATTTCCCCTATCCAATTCTGCATTCATTTCTTCACGTTCCTTCTCCCCACCACAAGCCTCTTGTCTCATTGAATTGTGATTGGCGGGCAAAAACAGTGATTCAAAATAGTAGCGCACATGCACCATCCGTTTACAGAGGTAACGAATGCTCCTCTGGTAGGGATAAATAGATTTCATGGACATGGACAGGTTGTAAAATCGAATAGTATAGATTTGATCAGATAACGCCAGATGGCGCTATATCCATGTATTCCAATTGGTCAACCTGGAATCGCCCTCATTAGCATCCTCTGATTTAAATTTATTTGAATGAAGTGGACTCTCTGCAAACTGACCAGTCAACCATTCCATAAACAAAATGAAACCACTCCAAAAAAACAATACCAACATTTCTATGTGACATTTTATCACCTTCTATGCGTTGTGGTAGCTGACAGTTGCCTTCAAAACAATTCCATCAGGGGGTTCCCCGCTATTGAATAACTTAATTCGTCATGGACAATTAAATATTTTAATGCCGGTAAAGTATTTCCAGACGTTAAAATATCAGAACGAATGAACGTGTATTCACGTCCATTCTCCATTTCAAATCATCCTTTATCCAAGAAAGGAATGACCGGGAATAAAAGCGGGGGATTCCCAGTGGGAAACGCAAAATTCCGAAATCCCTCGTCGTCGCCTCCCAGACTTCCTCCTTCGCGGTTTCCTCCGAGTTAATGGGTTCTGCTGCGCGGGATAGCCGTGAAATTATCGATGAAATTATGGTCCTGGTTTTGCTTATATACGTAGGCGTACCGAGAGCGATAACTCTTCGAGTCGTGACTCGCCTCGGCTGAGACAGAGAACTCGAAAAGAATTGGGAAACTCCGAGTGCTATCTGTATCTAGCCGAGCGTATATACGCCGCTCTACCTTATTCCTGATGAAAAAGTACGAAATTGAACAAAAAAAAAAAGAAAGAAGAAGAAATTTCAAACCTTACCGCGTACCCGTCGTCGTTACGTTTCGCGGATGTAATTGATGATTCTTCGCGTCTAACGTGTAATAGAAATAAACGTCTTAATGAAACTAGCGGTAATTAAAATGAAACCGTTCGCACGACTACTTTTAATTAGGATTCGTATATACACGTCGATTTCCACGGCTCACTTGGTTCGATGCGTTTGCGCGTTCCTTCGATCGGCGGTTAGAAATTAACCGAATGAGAAATCTTCCGATATATGTATACACGCGACTCGGGACTTTGAAGGCTTTATTAATTTGTTTTAGAAAATTGAAATTTATTAATTGCTTCGAGAAATACACTCGTCGACACGGCTGCTTGCGAAAAAGGCTAGACAAGTCGATATATTCGAGCGAGACCCCGTTTACCCGATTTTAATCCAACGCGCAGACGTCAAACGACTGCCAGTTAACGTTATATAGCCAATCACGGGGCACCGAGATTATGACGTCGTTCGGCTCGTGACTGACGTCATGGTATGCTCGCGCTGTGATTGGTCAAATTCAATCGGTTACGTTCCCTTTGTCCAAGATCATTTCATCCAAGGAAACTGTCACCACATATCCAAAACACGCAATCGCAGCTGACGAAGTGACGTGACGATTGTGATTATGACGTCATATTAAAATGCTCGCCATTGAAATTCAGCGCATCGTGTGAAATTTTGGTGTTGTCAATCCAGGAAAATGAAGTGAGAGTAAAAGCATCTCAAAATATATAGACAAATTTCGTCGTGAGCTTATTTTCCCTCCCGTAATAAAAATGATCGAGGGCGTGGCGACGAAGGGTGCAGCATATCGTTGACGTTTTGACACGCACGTCGCGGCTTATTAGCTCGCGGCTAATTTGTCCTAACGAGGTTTAGAGCGACCCTCGCGACTCGAGATGGCATCTAATAAGGATTTTGTAAGTAGCAGCGCTTTTTTTTTTTTTTTGTTTTTTTTTTTAACGTCCCTCAAGTCTCGACGTCGTCTCGTCGCGAGTCCGTGAATCATGGCGCATCGTTTCGCGTCGCGTCGTTAACCGCCGAGAATGCAGACGTTTAATGGCGCGCCGAACCGAGGCGGAAGTCCGCTTAATTGTGCCAATTAAATTTCGAGTTAAGCGCGATTCGATGACCGCTTTCGGCCAACTTGAGGATATAATTATTGTTTACGGCGCGCGTGTGACGAGGTTAGGTAGACATTTCTTTCTTTTTTTTTTTATTATTATTAATCGAGCTACACGCCTCGTATTATTCTACGTTACTCGTCAATCGCGATGAGCTTAATTACCGCAGACGTACACGCGAAACAGAAGCGACGATTAAAGAGGCCGAAAGATTTTTGGGTTTAAGATCCGTACACGAGTAAACGGTGAACACTTGGGCGGGTAATTGATTTGAGCGCTGAAGGACTTTCCGTTATTTTTGGATAGCATTCTTGGGACTTTATATATATCCATTCTTTGCTTGAATTCTGCTCATTCTTTTTTTCCTGAGGATTTTTGGTTGGTTTTGATGCTTTAAACGACCGCAGAAACCATTCCTCAAAGTCCCCTATATAGCTATACTTGCAATGTTGGACACTAAATGAATCAGGCTTGCCCAAAATATACTCGAATAAGAGAAAGGAATCCAAAATTAATGAGATGTTCATATTTGACAAAACATAAATGAAGACATGGTCGATTATATAAAAAATGAACCACATCACTACCATCTAATTCAAATTCGTGATGCTTCTTTCTTAATTATCGATCACAAATTTAGAAGCAACGATAAGAATGATAGGAGCACCTAGAAGAATCAAAACTCATAAAATTTCATCAATTAACGAAACGCAGATATACTTCGTTATTATTAAAGAAATATTGAATTGTATCGACTGTCCAAAGTTTAATTCAGACAGATGTCTCTCCAGATTATCAACCACCGATATATATAGAGGATGTGACGATATGGGACCAAAACATTATAATAACAAAGAGGCCTCCGCAAAACGAATAAGATTTCCATATTTGACGGAGCAAAAATGAAACTATGGTCAATTGTATGAAAAATGAAAAACATAACGACCATCGAATTCAATGTGTTATTTAAACCTCCTCCTTAATCGTCGACTAACAATGTGGAATCAATGACCAAAATACTCGGATCACAAAAGATGAATGACAGTTGAGCAGTCTTTGTTTTTATTAAATGAATACTCATTAATAACTGCGACCCTTAAATTCACATTCAGACAGAAGCCTGTCCAGATTATCGCAGTAAACAATACAGAACACGTGTCCAAAATATTCTCGTAACAAAGAGGACTCCCAAAAACTAATGCGTTATACCTTGGCGAGAGGTACAAATAAAAACACGATCGATTGTATAGAAAATTTGAAAACAAGACGATCCTCGAGTTCAAATTGACGTAAAAGTCTCTTCTTTAAAACTGTACATTAACAATATAGAACAATCGACCAAAATACTGGGATCACATCAAAAGTGATAAGATTTTCCTTTTTGTCAATTTAGAATGAAGATATCGCGGATTTTATGAAACAAGGATAAAAACGTTATACGTTCCGATAATTAAAATTTACTCCACTGAAACCTCACGATCAATTGTCGACCAACAATATAACGGGTGACCAAAATACTCGGATCGCAAAGATGAATGAAAGTTGAGAAATCTTCATTTTTATTTTTACGAAAAGAATACTCCTTAATTTCTTTGACTCTTAAATTCAAATTGAGTCAACAGATTATCAGTCAACAATATAGATCACGTGTCGAAAATATTCTGGTAACAAGGAGGCCTCCCAAAAAATTAATGACGTATACGTCCTCGACAAAGAACAAATGAATAGATGATCGATTGTATACCAAAATTTGAAAACAATACAACAACACAAACGAAGACGTGGTAGATTGTTTATATATATATTTTTGTTTGTTTTTGTTTTTGTTTTCATGGCATCTTTCGATACTTTAATCCCCCGTTTTGTTTTCGTATATTACGAATCGAACGGCGCTTTTGCATAGTCAATCGCTATACATGTATACGAGCGAATCAGCTTCGGAAAACATTCGGCCGTCATTAATTGCATCAAACATTTAGCAACGTTTAATTAATGGCGGAAAAACGTAATTACCGGCCGCGGCGGCCAGCAAGCGCGTGTGAGGTATATAACAACCGAAACGCAACGATTCCGCGTTGCGGAAAAACCGCCCTTCGTATTATATATTTTTGTCTCTATATATGTGTGTGTGTGCGTCCCGTAATTTCGCGCGTATTCCGCCATCTGCGCTGCTTGCCGCCTTTATTTAAAAATCGTTTTTACCGAACGCTGAATCCGACGAGAGGGAATAAAAAGTCGACAGGCAGTCGAGGCGACCACGACGAAACTCGAATAACCGAGGCGTCAAAAAGAAAGAAACTTTTCGAGCCATCTGCTGTCATTCTTTTATTTCATCTACACCCCTGACACGCTCTCTTTCTCTCTCTCGTCCTCTTAGGCATTATCACGCGTTTTCTTTATTTCGCCGGCTGTTTTTATTCCTTATACATTTTCCGATAAAGAATCCCGGCTTTAATTCCGTTCGGCCTGTCTGGAAAACGTCCCACGAACATAATGATTCCCGCTTTTCTGTCGCTTGATTCATCTCAGGACCTGTTCCATTTTTTTTTTTTTTTTTTTTTTTTTTTTTTTTTTTTTTTTTTTTTTTTTTTTTTTTTTTTTTTTTTTTTTTTTTTGTTTCTTACCTATACGCGTTCCCCGGAAGTCCCGGAACAAGAGTGACTCCGGAGCACCCCGAGTCTGGAAGCTTATATATAAGGTCGCGACGGTTTCTTTACGGCCTTTCCGGAGGGTGAGTCACCCTTAGATACTGGCCCTTCTTCCTTATATCGTCATAACGATCATTAAATTGCGATATCACTCTCTGTCGCGGGAGACTCGTCTTCCCAGAAACAAAAGCACGCGATTGGTGACTATATTTCGCATGAAAGCGCCCTCTTGCGATATGAGTGACCAATTACTTAAGGGTCAGTTGATAAAAATTGATAAATATAAAAATTTGTTGTTCGTATAAATATTACATTCAATGCATATATATGTGCTATACTTGTAAATTTATATAATTTCTATATTGACAAAATTATCTAATATAAAAAGGCAAATGTGCGAATAAAGCCAAGATGAAGAATGATTGATTTTTATGATTTGTATTGTATATATAAAAAAAATTTTTTTTTGAAGGGACATTTTGCAGCCGACCTCTGAAATTTGTGTATCCCTTCCTTTATTATTACTTTATTTTTTCACTTTAAAAGCAGTAAATCTGAAAATGCTAAATAAGACACACAAAAAAATGATCACCAATTTAAAAACTAACTAAAGATAATTGTTGTCTCCATATTGAAATTATTATTATTTGTTACTTTTATTAAATTTAAATTATCCTTTTTATTTTTTAAAAGGAATATATTTTCTGCATTCCTGTTCGCTGATTATATTCGTTCCATATATTTATGTCTATCAAGTACGGTGAAAGATGCTAAACTCCATGATGGAACGATTATTGAAGGGATCAATAAGTCACGATTGATGAGGTATTAACGAATGAAGATTCTGAATATGAAATGAGCGTATATACGAAGCGTGTACTTGGAGAATTGATGGAAATTGAAATAAATCAAATATCGATCATGCAGTAAACAAATGACATTGTTAAAATTGTAATTCGGTGATGTAAATGCACAAAAAAAAGCAATACTGCGGATGAATATATGAATTGAAAGATGTTTTTCAATTTTTCAAGTTTAAATCAACACACACGCACAAACACACATGCACACACACACATTAATTATAATTATTAATATGTTTATATTTATTATTATTATTATTATTATTATTATTATTTTTCTAATTTAACGTTTAACAACATTTATGAATTGACGTCATATTATACTTTTAAAAAATTTTTCATTGTATTTTATATACGTACATTTTAAACATGTTTTGTTCCCCTTTGAATTCTAGATTCACAATTTCTTATTCTTGACGTGGTCATATTAACTTAATATTTTATGAAATACTGTCACGATTTCGTTGCTTCTTTAACCATGATATTACACAGCTCGGCACTTGAATTTTTATTATTTTACATCTGATTTTCTTATCCTACAATTCTAATTGCTACTGGCTGAATCTCTCGGATTCCGCATGCCTGAATAACCATCATTTGATTAATTGTTCTTTTTTCATTGACTCCTCTTTGTAAGCCGAAAAAATGCAATTTAATTAAAAAACGGAAGAATTTCGTTTATCTTTTATACTTAATTCATATATATTCAAAAGATTTATATCGCTATAGGCAGCCTGATTTTCGCAAAGAAAGTACCAATATATATATATTCTGACTTTTCTGAATTGTTCAGTATTTTTTATTTCCTTATTAAAGTTCGTCAATCATCGTTAATTTTTGTATGATAGACATGTCACCTACTATTCATTTTGCAATTTTCTGCAATTTTTATCATTTGTATGTCTTCGTCATCTTTTTGTTTATGTTTGTCATATTTTTTTTTACTTATTGTCACTTTTTTACATTTTTGTTACTTTTTTCTTGTCATTTTGTTGTTGTTGTTGTTATTTTCTTTGTCGCTTTCTTTTTCAATCTTTTTTTTTCAGATTTTTTTGTCAGGTTTTGTTTGTCATTTTGTCCCTTTCTTCGTCAGTTGTTTGGTCAGCGTTTTTTGGTTGTTTTTTTTTCAGTGATTGCGTCTGTTTCTTTTGGTGCTTATTTTAGCAGTTGTTTTTATCACTTTTGTTATCATTTTTAAAAAGTTCTTGTTAGTGTCCATTTTCAGTTTTTTTATCAGGTTTTATTAGTTTTTATCAGTTTTGATGCAATTTTTTTGTCAGTTTTTGTGGGTATGTTTGTTTTTTGCGTTTGTCTGTCAGTATTTATAATTTTACTGTATCAAAAAAAAAAAATTTGTTAGAATTTTTTTTTTTTTTTGTAATCTATGTAGAACTTTTCAATACCTTCATTACTCAGACCTGTCAACCAACTCAATTTATATCACCTATTTCTACCTGTTTATCACACGACAAAAGTATTGATACCAAAAATTATCACTGTCCGTGTCGACAAGATAATTTCTATGGTTGATAAAACCATAAAATTGTTGCTTCAACAATATACATTTTTTCCGAATTGTTGCAACTATTCTCAAATCAGTCTTCTACTACGCCTTCATATAATACAAAAACTAAATATATAAATAAATTAACAAAAATAAAAAACTGCCTTATGCAAATACGCAAGTCTGCTGAAACAAACGCGAAAAATTCAATTAACCAAAGGATGATTACTACGACAGGATTATTTAGCCAAATGCATTGTTTCCAATATTCCCAGAGACGGATTAATTTTTCCAATTAAGATCTGTCAATTCGGGGCCCAAACGTCAACTTTATCATCCGCCTCAGCTAACGTGTATATATATATATATATATATATATATATATATATATATATATATTAAATACACGTGGAGTACGTTAAATATGTATTCCTTTTATGCAGTCAGTTACATCGCGTCGTAAAACGTTAAGCTCGGTTTTATCGGCAAAAGATTTCCCGATAGTCATTATTACGAATGCAGGCAAGTGAATCATGTTGGAAGTTTATGTTTCAGGCATATTGCGTGCATGCAAGTGCAAGTTAACTGAGCGCGAGTACAATAATTGATAACCTCTGTGTATAGTCTCGACCTATCGACTTTACTTTTGATCCTCTCTTTATGTATAGAGCTCTTTTGTACTAATTCTTTTTAATTCGAGTTATCTCCCTCTCTCACATATATATATGAGAGAGGGAGATAACTATATATATATGTGTGTGTGTGTGTGTGTGCGTGTGTGTGTGGTATGAATATGTGGTAAAAAAAAACAAATTTCAAAATGGTGAATCCAATATGACATTATGCATATAAACTCGCCGGATAGCAGTATAAGTCGGCAATTTGGCGACAATACATCGGCAACTTGTCGAAATTGGCGTAATTTCGGCAATTTGCCGGTATGTTGTCGGTAAATTGCGGACTTACATGCTGTTTATCTATCTGGGAATAGAAAATGGGGTCAAAATTCCTTATACATCCTATTATACTTCTAAAATGATTTCAAGGACTTTTATTTGAACTGGTGCTTTATACCGCGCACTTCTGATAATCAAATAATCTTATATATATATATATGTTATTTCTTTTCGGGACAACCTCACTTTTTCCTTCCCTCACTCCTCCTTTCATTATACCTCGGCCGTATTTTTTGTGCTTTTTCATCATTTTCCTATACTAGAATGTTCAGGATTTTCTGTGTCATTTTTGCCTATTTCTTCTCATCCTTTCTTTACCTATACCAACCTATACCAACCTCTGTTTATACTATCTTTCTCTTGCACAGGCACTTATGACCGTTTTCGGATTTCACCATCTCTCTCTCTCTCTCTCTCTCCATCAATCTACGTGTCCGTCTCGCACCCTGTAAACCGCACATTTGCAGATATAGGCGCACGTTTCCCTACAGTTATATACACTACTGTGCGTTACGTGCCATTGTGTATATATACGTTCCGTGCCTATATCGGGTTACTATATTTTCGGTTGGCTACGATCATTTGTCATCGATCATTGTTGCGGCTACTGCCACGTATATGCACTGCCCCGAGAGTCCGTCGGGTGTATATATATAAATGCATATATCCACGAGAGTATATGGCAAGTGCTGCGCAACAACGCCATTACGTTACCCGTGTACCCCCCCCCCCCCCCCCCCCCCCCCCCCCCCCCCCCCCCCCCCCCCCCCCCCGCCCCCCCGAGAATCGCAGGCGATTTGTAATCAGTCGTTAAAAACCCACGGAATCCGATTCGTTTCTTCAAGTTCATCGCGATTCCACATTTTCATGCGGTCGGACGTGCTCGGCTCTCGCAATTTATGAGTTATTCCGATTTTTTCTTAACGGTAAAAAGCGCTCGGTGAATAATTTCAACGAATCGCAGATCTGAAAACGCGATATCGCGCGGCAGATGCCCAATGATAAATGCCCATACGGAATATTTAAGTGAAATATAATTGCACGGTTTGCGCGCTTGCGTTTGAACGAAGAGCGCTCGAAATGAATGACGCACGCTAGAACGACATTATATTGGCTGCTGTTTTTTTAATATTATGCCAAAAATGAAAATACAAAATATTGAAATAACTACACACATATATATATATACGCCTGGAAATATATATCCGTTGAAATCTGGCGTCAAGTTCGAGTTCCTCGTTGGATTCTTGAAGAACGGAAAAGTGATTTTTTTATCGTTGCTATTGTTGTGGGAGCCAATCTCCTATACTTGTTTCATATGTCTCTTTTTTTCTGAAATCTTCTGCTTTCAAGATTTTTTATCGTTGTAAGCATAATTTCAGTGTCCAATTCTACTTTCGAGAAAGAACGCCACCTACCGGTTCCTCCATATACGAACAAAAGCAGCAGACTATATGATCAAATTGTCGTTGATTACATATCGATTAGGGAAATAAGTACAATATCGATTAGGGATAAATAAGTGCGAATAAATCGACATTGGACTGTATATCGGGTGGGTCTCCTTGGCCTCTGGCTCGGTCGCAGCTGGTTTCTCCCGAGTCTGGGATCTCTCTCGTCTGTCCGGGAGGATGAGTCATTGTCATCAACAACCGGTCAGTACTGCCAACCAAACGCAGCGAGACACACGCGGGACCGGTTTCCATATATATACAATTTATAAATAAAAGGCAGCTTTTTCGATGGCAATTCCTCACATGGAGCAATCTTGGTTTTGCTGTTTGTATTCGCGCGCGCGCGCGATGTGTTTTTCTTCCGTTTAAAGCGAATTGTCGCGTCCCTTATGTCGCGATCCGATCGACGCGAATGAAACGTTTATTGCCAACGTTATGGCATTAATTAAATTTCAAGAATAATCGCTAAATTCATTTACGACGCGGCTGTATAAGAGATAATACGGCGACGGCGCCAGGGCATCAAGTGTTTCTCGTGTCATTTCGGCAAATTTCAATGTTGCCTTTATTTCAAATGAACAGTTTTATTTCTGCCATTCGAAATACGCAACTACAATGTTGTATAAACATTCCGTCAATTGCTTTACCTTATTATTATTGCGACGGCCGTAAACGTATATATAAAACCCGACCTACGAAACGCACTCGGAATAATAAAAATGTCTGCAATCTCGTACTTTAATTATTGTAAAAAAAAAAAAAAAAAGAGAAAAAAAGTTGACGTATATAGTCAAGTTGGGTTTCTTCATCTTTTAAGTAATGACTGCGGACTAGGTCGGAATTAATAGAAGACCTTCTTCAAAGTAGTGAGAACCGTGATTACGCCGAGGATAATGACGACGAGGACCTTTATTTCGCTTTACGACTTTCGTCCATTTTGTCGCTACGCATTGAATTTTATGCATGTATAAACGCGAGGCATTTGTTACTTAAAAAAAAAAAAAAAACAAAAAACAGAAGTGTTGTTGGGCCGACCGTAATATAGTTGACAGAATCATTATCACGGTTGACACAGTCGTTTCTATGGTTGATACCGGCATTGTATAGTTGCTCCAACAACAATACTATATGCTTTGTATATATACACTTAGTAAATATGATTACATGAAATTGTCATTTACGTGTAAATTTGTCTTTTTGTAAAGACCAAATGATCATGCCACGGATGTTATACGGACATGACATTGTTCATGTCCGTTCATTTGCAGAATCCAAAGAATACAATAGAAAATTTAGAGTTAATCGATTATGATCGATTTTATAAAAAGAAATTTGATTTTTAAAGAGAACGGTAGTATTTAGATGACATTGAAATTGAAATTGAAATTTCATGAATATTTATTAAATGAATGTTTAATAATTCATATTCTAATACTACACTCTCTACACTACTTTTTTTCAGGTCAATAAAAAAATCTGTTTACCTAAGGCATTGGAGTTTAACAGTTTACTTATTTATGTATTTTTTTTTTAATTTGCGGGCTATATAACATATTAAATCACAAAAAAAAAAACTCCAGGAAAAATCATTCAAAATTAAATGAGAACTTTTAGGTACAAATTATTTTAAGGTAATAGAACACGCAATTCAATTCCAAAACTAGGGGCTTCGCCTTGCGTCAGGCGAAGTAATTGTTACAAATTTACACGATTTTCACTGGAATTTCAATTGTTATGTGGAATCATCCTTCCAATTCCACAAAAAGTTTTTAAAAAACTTACTTGAAGTTAAAATCTAAGTTAGAATCGAAGTTAATATTGAAGTTAAGATTGAAGTTAAAATCGAGGTTAAGGTGAAGTTAATATTGTAGTTAAAGCAGAGAAGTTGATATTGAAACGGAAATTTCGAGAAAATACGTTTCGAAATGTTTAATAATTTCTCCAAACATCATATTCTGATACTACGCTCTAAATTATTTCAATGAAATTGAAGTTTTAATGTACTTATATTAATTTGTACTTCATCTTGCATTTTAATCGTTCACGAACTTGACATGAAAAATAAAAAGTTTACATTTGAAGTGAAATTAGAAAAGAAAGTCTATATGGACGACTATCTCACGTTAGATTTCACTTTGTAAAGTAAAAAAAAAAAGATTATTTAGGAAATAATATTCATAACCTCTATAGATTGTACTATCAAACCTGTTCTCAATCAAGCTCAAAGTTTTAAACTATACAATCACACATACGTTATCTTTTTAAAAACGTCATTCTTTACGCAGTATTCTTACGTCTATGTTCAACTCACATTTCAGAAATTTCATTTAAAAAATTATAAAACATATATATTTCATCATTTATTACATTTTTGTACCATAGATATATGTACCATATTTTCGTAACATACATGATTTTATATATATATATATATATATATATATACATAAAAATTATGAAAGACGCTTTCAGCGCGAAACGTTCGAAAACGATTTATAATTGCAAACAGACCGCTTTATTTGTCCAGGTGAAAAATCAAACATTACTAAGTCGTTCGCGTCTGTGCAAACGCGCTGGGCCAAAGGTCTCTAGAAAACGCTGGACCGATTTCTGGAGCGTATCGATTTTGCCGAAGAAATTCGCGACGCGATGTTCTGTACTTTCTAATACTGTAAATACTGTAAGCTTCGAGAGAAACTCGCAATTTATTGTTAAGTTCGGACATCTCGAAAGGAGCGTGTTTGTTTTAAACCTCCGTCGTGACAAGTCGAATATTTCATGTTTTTGATAAAATCAGATTTTGTAAAAAAAAAAGGAAGTGACGTTTTAATCTTGACGAGCGATTTTTATTCCGCTTTTATTTTGAACGCAAATAAATTGCAGTTACTAAAAAAAATGACCATTTTAAATAAACATTTTGTCGTAACGCGCGCGGCAATTAATCTTGTTTAAATTCGAATTTATCAAAATTAGTAAAAATTCCTGGAATATACATCAAATATTACATAATATTGCCCACTTCTTCAAATTCGCGAACGACTAAAATGCAAGGTGAAGTAAAAATTAATATAGGTAAATTAAAAGTCACCTTGAAATAATTTAGAATGCAGTTTCAGGACATGATGTATGAAGAAATTATAAAACATTTCGAAATGTATATTCAGAAAATTTCAGTTGTAATTTCAGTTGTAATTTCAACTTCAATTTCAATTTCAATTACAACTTTAACTTTTATTTTAACTTGAATTTAAACTTCAAGTTCAACTTCAATGTCAACTTCTACTTTAACTACAATTTTAACTACAATATTAACTTCACCTTAATCTCGATTTCAACTTCAATCTTAACTTCAATTTTAATTTCCATTTCAAAGACAATATTTTATGGTGATTACATTTCAATTTTGACATCAAATTTAATAAAAATGTTTAGTTTTAATGTCAACTTCATCGTCAACTTCAATTGCAACTTTAATTTAAAATTCAATTTAAACTTCTATTAATTAATACAATTTGAACTTCACTTTTAAAATATAATTTAACTTCAATTTCAACTTCAATTTTAATTCCAATTTTAATTTCAATTTCAATTACAACTAATTTTTTCCTAATTAATTTCAATCCTAATTTTAACTTTTTATGGTGATTACAATTTAATGTTAACGTCAACTTTAATAGACAAAAATTTCAAATTTTAATATCAACTTCAATCTCAACTTCAATGTCAACTTGAATTTTAAATTCATTTTAAACTTCTATTAACTACAGTTTGAACTTCAATATCAACATTAAGTTCAACTTCAATTTTAATATCAATCTCAATGTCAACTTTTATGGTGATTACAATTTAATTGTAACGTCAAATTTAATAAAAAATGGTAGTTTAAATGTCAATTTGAAATTCAATTTGAAATTCAATTTAAATGTCAACCTTTATCGTTTAATTTATATGTAACAAAACTAATTTAAAAAAAAATAATGAATTTTTAAAACTATTTGATCACTATATTGTTCTTACCTAAGAACTAGTCAAATTGTTACCAATAAATCATAGAATTTCGTTGCGTCGTATAACTGTTGGATTGCGATACATTGAATGCGACCACGGTTTTACGTACAAATGTTCGTTATTAAGACGAACAACTCCAGGAGGCATGAATGAAGAAGTATACATATACGTGCACTTAGCACGCACATATACATATAGAACGTATAGGGCTTTGAAAATTAATTACCGCGTGCGCGCTTTTGTATGTAATTTTAGAATACATAAATCAGTGAGTTAGTTGTGGCGCGGGAAACCAGAGTCGCGGTAATGAATAAGAAGGTTTTAATTAAATCTGATTATATTGATAATCTTTATTTTGAAAAATGATAATGAACAATTGTGGAATTTGATTTATTCTTGTATATAATACGTTATTTTCGCGCGCAAACACTTTCCTGCGCCTTTCACATTATTGCGATTTCACACACGCGTATATAATATTTTACCATTTATTCTGTTTTTTTTTACTATTTTTTTTTTTGTTCAAATCCGACATCACGTGACTGCCGTCATTTAACGAAATTATGAACAATTTATAATTTATTTGTAAAATCATTCGATTCTCAGAAATTCCTTGTGTAAATTATATAAGTATATGAAATGGAACATAATCGTTACTGAATTCTAAGTATGATTTATAGTTAGGTGAATTTTTTCAAACTCTACTTTTCTACATTTTTAAAACCTGTCGTAAATGAGTATAATGTACTACTAGCATTCGACTCACATTTACAATGTCGTGTACGGAGCCTTTGAATATTTCATCATCGCGGGAACATGCAAATCTCACCTGTAACAAAAGAAACGTTAATTAATTAAAATTTAATTTATTAAAATAATGAATAGATATTTTTGAAAATGTAATCAATTTATTATAAATTATAATATTATATAAATATAAATATAAAAATAAATATATATATATATATATATATATATATATATATAGAATACCGTCAATTCCAGGTCCAAAAATGGCACATTACCGATAGTTCCAGGACAAGTGCATACTTCCAGGACCGTCCTGGAAATTTTTTGGCAAATTAC
>JAPYZR010012587.1:0-10650 GCA_030522945.1 Trichopria nigra
GGAATCCAAATGGAAAATAAATATTGCTGAATACCTCCTAATTCAAAAATTTGCATTCAAATCAGTCCTTTTGAATCCACGGGAATCTAAAAATAATATCGTGGAAAATAAATATTGCTGAATGCCTCGGAATCCAAAAAGGTGAATTCAAACCAGTCCATTTCGATCCACGGGAATCCAAAAATAATATCCTGAAAAATAAATATTGCTGAATGCCTCGAAATCCAAAAAGGTGAATTCAAACCAATACCTTTCAATCCACGGGAATCCAAAAATAATGTCATCAAAATTTAAAAATTGACGAATGCCTCGGAATCCTAAAACGTGAATTCAAACCAATACCTTTGAATCATCGGGAATCCAAATGGAAAAAAAATATTGCTGAATACCTTCTAATCCAAAAATTTACATTCAAACCAGTCCCTTTCAATCCACGGGAATCCAAAAATAATATCATGAAAAATAAAGATTGCTCAATGCCTCCGAATCCAGAAAGGTGAATTCAAACCAGCCTCTGTGAATCCATTGGAATCGAAAAATAATTGTATCGAGAACTTCTGTACACTAATTTTCACGCAGATGGAAAATTCATAGAAAAATTTATCCGCCATATTGGATCCGACATTTTGAATTTTGAAAATCTATCAAATTCGTATTCAGTGACCTCGAAAACCCCTGTACACTAATTTTTACGCAAATAGAAAATTCCTAGAAAAATTTGGTCGTCATATTGTAAACGCCATTTTAAATTTTGAAATTTTGACATGACTGTCATTTCAGAAAGTACTCAAATCTATGATGATCACATTTTTTACGGAGATTACAACAATCGGGAATACAAAAACACTCTTCATATTTGTTGAAAGAATATATTTAATCAGTTTCTACATAATTAGGCATGGCGTATATATAAGTTTTTTCCGCTGTTTCAACGAGGATTAATTTTTTTAGTACCTGTTGCACCGATACGCGGAAGTGATCTTCTTCACCAAACTTACTTACTAATTTCCACATATGAGGCATAGCTATTTCGCCAATATCATGTAGTACAAGCTCATCTTCAGCATCGGAATCTGCATAATCTTGTGGTCGAAATATTACATTTTCCACGTGTAATTTTTGTACAAGGAATTGGCAGTCAGTATCGGTGACGTGGATTATATCATGAATCTGCGTTATACATCCGTTCTTTAATTGAATGATCGAATCATTCCAGCGTTTTGAAAGGTTATAATTTGCGGTTTGGTATACCTGGCCGCCATAAATACACTTATCATATACCCGTTCGGATAATTCAGAGATACCTGATTTGCGTGGTTGAAAATAACATACTTCGTTTCCTCTTAGAACAAACTGACTGTTAAGACGTTTGGAAAATAGCGAAGCACAATAATTATTAGCCTTTTCCGAACCCGATGCGCCAAATTTGCCTGCTTTGCAAGATAATACTTGCAGCGATTTTTTTGCTATCTGCTGCTCCACACCTTTTGGACCATTTATACAAGACTTTAGCGTATAAATGTTGCTCTCGAAAGGAAAGGCGGACGTTGCCCACAAAGGACCAGTCATTTTCACAGACTGAACCATGTGGAGGAGCATATGCGTGTTAAAACGCATGGATTCTTGCCCGTATAAATATTCGAAAATTCCAACAAAGGTAAGTATCATCTCCTCGCATTCTTGGAGTTCCTTTTCGGTAATTTCCATTTTAGATAAAATGTATATGCATTTAACTAATAACGCGTAATGATGAATGAATCTTTTTTTCATTTTCGGGGCGCATACGGGTATACAATAATACAAAAACCAGGACCTCCAGTCCTTAGCTTTATAGTTCGTACAATCAGAGATCGCATGCGGCAATTTGTGTACATCGTGCGGTGGTTTAATTTGCGACAACGTTTTGTCGATTTCTCTTTGAGCGGCTCTGCTTAACTGTGTACTGGACCACAGGTCCCAAATATGCTTTACCACGCCTAACAGTGTCGTGTGCATATTTTCGTAAGGAAATCCCCACACCATGTCAAAATATGGAAGTGTCTTTAACACTGACGTGCCCTTGACACCCCGCGCTTTTAATGCTGAATTTGTTTCTTCGAAAACTTGTTCGTCCAATAAATGTGTTTCACGCGTCCTAATTTCTGCAGGTTTCTCCTGGAGTAAATATCGCATGGTTCCCATATATATTCCTTTTTGGTAACAATAGCTACAGCCAAAGTAACCATTATACCTCAAACGATGTTGTAATAACGCGCGAGCAGGAGAATCCACTGGAAAGCACAGAATAATCGGAACAAAAGCAGTTTCAATGTCATCTATGTTAACATATATCGGTTGTTCAGCGATCGCGGATAATGCTTGAAGAAATTTTTGCATGTACAAATTCATCAGTTCGTGGCTTGGTTCTGTTTTCACAACCATGATGCCAGCTAAGAGTACAGTTTTGAAACGAATACTCACCGGAAATTCATTAATGATGAATGATATCGGCCACATACTTCGTTTCGATTTTTTAGCTATCGGTGCACCATCTGTATTGACAGAGAGCGTCAAAATGTTATCATGTTTCATTGAGCATGATTTGTACAGTTCGCCGTTAAAAATGTCACTGTAGCATTCTGAATCACAGTTTTTAGATTTTATGCCATTAATCAAAGCAGACCGAATTTCATCGTTTTTCAAAAGTAAGTCTATTTGATATCGAATGTCGACTGTAACAAAGAAATTCTCGCTTGATGAATCTATTATAGATTTTGTGCAACAAAGTTTGCAGATCACTTCCTGACGTTTCAGTTGTGTTTTTATACATGACATAATCTCGCTGTAGCATTTAATACAATAATAATAACATATAATTGTATCATCTGGAGGATCGCAGTTTTTCGCGAAAAAATAGCTTGAAATCGTAACATCATGACAACTTGGACCAGCACAAGTTTTTAACATTTCTATTAAATCTTTACGAGCACTGTGTGAAATATTATGTCGTATGGAAAATCCTGCAATTAAATCAGCCGCGATATTTACAGATACACCACTGTCTTTAAACATTACACGGCTGTTATCCTTTCTCCATCTTGTTTCACAACCATGTTCAACCGGTTCTGTACATTCCTCTTCTTCATCTTCAGAACTGTATCGCTCGTTGTCTGATGACGACTCATCTTCAGAACTGCATCCATGTTCGTTGCCTCTTTCCAACCATTCCGTACTCTGTGCAACCTCCACGTCTTCTTCAACATCGGTATGTAACACCGGTGGCGAAGAATGCATTCCAGCCTCATGATCTGATTGAAAAAAGAAATATTTATGTTTTAAAGATAAAAAAATGTTTATTCGGGATTACACAATTTCAGAACACATCACTACAGTCGAGTAAATATAGTCCAAGTTTTATAAACAGTGATTCGACCTTTCCCTGTTACCGGAAATTCGAAAACAACAAAGAAAGTGTAAAAAGGAAAATAAGAAAGTGTACAAAATATTTTAAAATATTTATGTGCTATATTATTTATATATTTAAAAAAAGATTTTGTACAATGTTTTAAATATATTTTGAAATTTTTCACACGAGATTTTTTTATTGAAATTAGGGGTCATTTTTCGGGTATACGTCAAGAAAACCTCAAAAAATAAATATTTTAAAAATCTATTTAATAAAGTTAAAAATTACAGCTAATTTGGGACATGAAAAAGTCAGTTTCCAACAAATTTGATGAAAACTATTTTATCCAACCTTTTACCACAAATTAACAAAATAAAATTAATAAAAGCTTCTATCGACAAGACTTTTACCAACGACACAAGATATTAGCTTATAAGCTTCTTTCGAACAACAGTTTTGTCATCGAAAGAAGATTTCAAGAGTAAAATCTTCTTTCCACAAGACTTTGACCCTCGAAAGAAGATTTCAAGTGCATAATCTTCTTTCCATAAGAGTTTACATCTAATATCTTTTGTCGATGATAAGTCTTTTCGAAAGAAGGTTTATTACACTTCATATCTTCGATGGCAAAACTCTTGTCAAAAAAAGGTCTTACACCAAAGATCTCTTATGGATAGTAAAACTCTTTTTGGAAGAAGGTTTTACACTTAAAATCGTTTATATTCTGCTTTCCCACCGGAGTTATCTTGCATAGATGTTACCTGCTGCCGCAGAGCTAAAATTGCCTTGTGCGTTCGAGCAGGTATCAGTTCTTGTAAATATTATGAGAGGTTATGAATTTTGGCCAGAAATCTGCGATTCATTTCCGACATATATGTTGGATATAAAATACATACAATTCACATATATTTATGATTATATATTGCTTACATTATATATATATATGTGAACAAATATGTAATATTAAATATGGAATACATTTTTCATATAAAAAGACATTATATAAAACATATAAAAGATTATCAATCTACTTTTATCTAACATATATTTCCCCGCATATATTTTAATTATATTCTCGAGTATATAACCTATAAATGGAAAAAGTTATTCACATATATTTGACATATATTTCCCCGCATATATTTTAATTATATTCTCGAGTATATATAACCTATAAATGGAAAAAGTTATTCACATATATTTGACATATATAAAGAAATATATTTCCATTATATTTTCAGATATAAAATGACATATATGTAAAATATATTTCACTTATTGCATTTTTCGCCGAATTATATTTCATATCATTGACATATATGTCACATATATTTTCGCATATATTTTTTTTCCGTGCGGGCGGGAAAAGCAGTTTGCGATAACGATAAATTCAAATAGTAGACTCGCATGTATTGTAATGCATTTCAATTCTACAGCTATGGTACAGTATAGATTTTTTCTTTTCTAATCATTTACATATTATGGAACTCACCTGTGACATTCAGGTTTGCAATACTGGATAAACCAGTTTCTCGGATTTTGTTCCATCTGCGTTCAGTTTTTTCGGATACTTCATGGTTTGTTGGATCCAGAAGAGCTTTATAAAATCTCTTCTTCTTCGGATTCGAACTCATTTTGTTTTACGCGGTAATCGCTTAATTTACAAACTATTACAGTTTAATTTTTTACACTACTGTAATCCAAAAAGTAACAAAGGATAACAGTCAAATTTTTTACACTGTAATCGGAAAATTGACAAAGTATTAAAGTTTTTAGCTATACATAACTAGGTTAACGAGGTTCTGTTATATTCGTGGACCGTGCATAACGTTTTTCATGGGCAGTTACACTTGTTCACTGTTCCCAGATATACAAAGTTCACCGGATCGTCATTCGTCGGTATGGTGGTACCACTACCACGGTATACATATGTAATAAGAAAGGTATCGCAAATAGGTGGATGCGCAGTAGCCTACAGGAACGACCAATCACATCGTGTGCGGCAATTGGCGGCAATGCAAATGTGTGAAAGGACACATGAGCTAAAAGAATGTGAGCCAGGAAAAAAATAGAAAGCAAATACGGCTTGACACAAGGTATTCTATAATCTCTCGATTATATATTCTATAATCTCTCGATCTTCTCGATCTCTCGAATCTTTTTCAATTTTTTCCGATCATTCTCGATCTTTCTTGATCCTTCTCGATCTTTTTCGATCATTCTCGATCTTTTTCGGTCATTGTCGATCTTTTTCGACTTTCTTCGATTATCATCAATCTCTCCGATCTTTTTCAATCTTTCTTGATCTTTATCGATAATTTTCAATCATTTTCGATTTTTCTCGATATTTTTGATCATTCTTGATCTTTTTCGAAAGATCTTCTTTTTTTTTTTTTTTTTTTTTTTTTTTTTTTTTTTTTTTTTTTTTTTTTTTTTTTTTTTTTTTTTTTTTTTTTTTTTTTTTTTTTTTTTTTTTTCATTCTCGGATCCTTCTTGATCTTTCTCGATCTCTCTTGATCTTTCTCGATAATTCTCGACCTTTCTCGATTATTTTCAATCGTCCTTGATCCTTATCGAGCATTCTCAATCTCTTCGATATTTTTCGATCAGTCTAGATTTTTTTCGATTTTTTTCGATCATTCTTGATCTTTTACGATTATTCTCAATTTTTTTAAATCTTTCTCGTGGAAAAAGATGGTGGATGGTCGGTAAAAAGATCGAAAAAGATTAAGAATGATCGAAAAAGATCGATAATGATCGAGAACGAGCGAAAAAGATTGAAAAAGATCGAGAATTATCAAAAAAGGTCTAGAATGATTGAATAAAATTGAGAATGATCGAAAAGATCGAGAAAGAAAGCTCAAGAATGATCGAAAAAGATCGACGTAAATCGCTCAATGTCCATTTGAAATATACATCCCCATTTAGTCCATCTGGTAACTTTACTCCCGTCAATGCTAGTTACTGGTGGGTAGCCAAAATAGCCAGCCTTGACCGCTGTCCTGACTTGACACGCGATTCGTGTGATCTAGCTGTTCCGCAGTTAACCGTAGCGGTTAGAGTTTCGGGCAGACATGTTCTTCTATTTTTTCCCCTATGGAAAATGAAGGGGACGTAAAATAACGGAGGGAGTTTTGGGTAAGGTACAATGAACAGAGTACAGTAAGGGACGGTAAAGTAAAGGAGGTCCGACTGTATAGGGTGATTTGGCTCAAGCAAACACATACAATGTGTATACGTTGAAGGGGGAAACAATAACATAGGGAAACATAGGGAACATAGGAAACATAGGAAACATAGGGAAACAATCCCAGCCAATACTTGGCGCTCTTTAGTGGGAATTAACCAATCACGATGATTCTGGGCTTCCCTATGTCCACCTTTGACGTATACGCACTGGCCGTTTTTCTTTTATCACTTTTTCAGAGGACATTTTACTGTGGAGTACAAAATTTCCTCTAGAGTGCACATAATGTAAATAATGTCACTAGATCAAAGCGCTTCCTGAAATTTCGCAAACCTAAGTTGGCACACCCTATAATGGTGTATGTATATGTATGCATGCAGGTACGGGCACCGGAAAAAATGCCAAATTGAAAAAATGCCGAATGAAAAAAATGCCGAATGAAAAAAATGCCGAAAAGAAAAAATGCCGAACAGAAAAAATGCCGAAAACTGGTGTTTTTTATTCGCTTCCTAAATCGAAATATCCCTAGCTCCGAGAGGGGTTAGTGTGCGCTACACTACATGTACAATACACATTCGCACGCACACACTAACCCAGGTTAGAGCTAGGGATATTTCTATTTAGGAAGCGAATAAAAAACACCAGTTTTCGGCATTTTTTCCGGTGCCCAAGCGCCGTGGTGTAGTTTTCTCCTTTTCTGGCAATGTTCTGATTGGTGAATGATCACGTAGCTGACGCGAGGCAACTAATCAGAACATTGCCAGAAAAGGAGAAAACTACTCCACGGCGCTTTGCATCTTCTTTTATGACATCACCACTTCTCATAGGAACGCTCCGTCTATCTGTATATGTCTTTGGTACCGCATATATTTGCACGGCAAAACACTCATGGTGAAGTCCCATGGACGCGAATCTGCTTAAACGCGGAAACGGCGTAGAATTGAACGGTCAGTCACAGATGATCCGCAAACTTCGTTCTAACCTCCAACTAATAAGTACATGTGATTATCGAACCATCGTAAAATTTGCTAAAAGTTGCTATCACCTACGTATTTTCTGGGTAAATACGCACAGAGTGCGCTGCGGGAAGGCTAGCAAGTGTGCACTCCATGTGTATATGTATATGTGTAGGTGTGCACACTAACAGAACTTCTTATCAACAAGAAATCCATTGTTGTAGCGAAAATGAAACGACACCTAGTGGCAGAGCAGGTAACCACCTACAATACGATTATAATGAACGCGTGTACTTTAGGAAAATGCTTTATGGCCACATTTGCTGCTCATTTACGAGCTTATCGTTCGAGTTAGGAAGAAAATGCATAGAACCTTTTTTGTAGAGAATTTTTCGCTCTACATTTTTTGTTTGAAACATTTTTCCGTACAATTTTTAGTTTTGAAAATAAACTCGAAAAACTAAAAAAATAAGCGTTTTTTCAAGATGGCGGCTTCAGTTTTTCCGTCTTTTTTTTTATTGTCATATTCGTTCTCAGGAGGCAAAATTATGCCGAAATACCATAGACAAATTTTTTTTTGAGAGAACGTTGTTCTTCAATAGGTTTACGTAAATTACTATACCTAATTGGCTGATCCCGTTAGCATTTCTTATTACTACATTTGTTCATTTATAATTGCACATTATAAGTGCACCAATGCTACGAACAAAAAAAAAGCATGATGAGAATACATACCGTATGATTTCTTCAAGACGGGACGTAGAAAAACTCATGTTTCACCCATTAGCCAATAAGAAGCGAGCTTCAGCCATATAGGGTGATTTATTCAAGGCGGGCCATAGGAAAACCTGTGTTAAAGCCGTTCACCAATGAGGAGCGAACTTTGCTCTGTACCGTACATGAATCGACCAATAGCGTGAAAGCAATAGTATTCATGTTGCAGCGTTGCTTTATTTTCTTTTTCGTCTTAATATTTCGGTACAAATATAATATAAATGTAATGTGAAAGATTCCGCAGTTCGGGCATTCTTTAGTGAACACACCTACAAAGAAATGGAAAAAAATCAACGTGTTATACACAAATATTCGTGCAGGTTAGGTCAATCGAGGATAGATCATCGCGTTTGACATTTCACCAACGTTTTACTGTCATGACCTAACCTGCACGAATATTTGTATATAACACGTTGATTTTTTCAATTTCTTTGTAGGTGTGTTTACTAAAGAATGCCCGAACTGCAGAATCTTTCACATTACATTATATTATATTTGTACCTAAATATTAAGACGAAAAAGAAAATAAAGCAACGCTGCAACATGAGTACTATTTCTTTCACGCTATTGGTCAATTCATGTACGGTACAGAGCAAAACTCGTTCCTCATTGGTTAATGGCTTTAACACAGGTTGTCCTATGGCCCGCCTTGAATAAATCACCCTGTATGTACCAATAGTGTAAAAGCTATGGAATGCGGTGAAACTTCAGAAAAACTACAACATCGGAAACAAATGTTGCGGCAGGCTTTTTCGATGTATTTTTGGGTACTCATTACGAGTATAACAACAAAAATTGTCGGTCGGACAAACTGAAGCCGTCATCTTAAAAAACAGCTATAAAACCGTGATTTTTCCGATTAGTATTTTTCAACATAAATGCAAAAAATGAATAAAATAACATTTTTTAGCTGTTTTTTGAAGATAGCGTGAATTACCACCCAAAAATACATCGGAATAGCCCAGCACAGAAATTTTTTTCGATGTATTTTTTCCAATGGTTTATCATAAGCTGTTCTCCCATATGTATTATGATTACTGTATACGATAGTCCTCCAGTATTCGGCCACCTTGGCTAAATGACGTCATAACGTGAAATGCTCTATTATTTGCACATTTTTCAAGTCGTTTAGAATGTTCGCAAATCGAAAATCATCCTTGCAGGTTCTTGACAAATCAGCGCGAAGTTTGCATCATCTATGGTTATCTCTAGGACTTTTTCTACACGTCGTGGAGAGTGCTCAGTCTGTGGTGCTCAGTGCTGACATGTGTGAAGTGTGAACGGTGTGAACTAAGAGTACGACCTGGTCTTAAATATTTTTAACGTTGGTACTTCCGAAGTTTTCCTTTGTGAGGACTTTGTGTAGTAAAAGCGTCCATTACAAAATATGTACATTGGTGTTACCGAATATTATTCTATTTAAAACGCATTTTTTATTGTTATTGAGAATGTATGCTTACGTGAATATCGTCGGATCAGGGACGGACGGTAAAAAATCGGTTAAGAAAATTGTGCCCGTAGAAAATATAAAAAAATTTGATCCTGAAAATTTCGACGCAAAAAAATTGTTCAAAATATTGGATTCAAAAACAAACAAAGATGAGGACGGACACGTTTTATTTCTCACAGGTACGATTTTACTTTATATATATTTCATTATAAAAAACAATGTACTCTTAATTTTTGCCAATATTATGTGTAGCTTTCATCACTATTGTCGCTGTAACCTTTTTTTTCAATTGTTTTCTAGCATTCATTTTGTTTTTAAATTTACAGAATAAGTACTACACCTTTAACTTTTTCACTCTCTTTTTGCATCTATCTTTTCAATCATTTATTTATTTATTTAGTTTTTTTTTATGAAAGTAGACAAGTAAAACTTTACATAATTTCAACATTTACTGCTTGCTTATAAACAAACAAGTCACTCAATTTCCAACGATACAGTAATATTTGCGTAGTTTTCTGATATTCGGTATCTATCATTGATCGTAAACAACTGAGTTACAGAGGTTAAAAAGAGTTACAGAGGCATAAAGAGTATTACATTTTAAATGTACTTTCAAGATTAGTAAACTTTTTCATTTCTTCATTCGGTAAATGCGTATATCACATAATCTATAAGATTTGAACCGAACATCTTTTTATTTTGGAGGTTGAGCAGTTCTGACTCGTACCAGATTTTTAGGTCTTAAAAGAACCTTCGAGGATTTGATGTTTATGCAATTTATGAAACTAAACACAAATTTAATATCGACATTGAAACCTTTCATCGTATAAAGACTTTACATTTCAAATGTACTTTTACGATTAGTAAACTTTTTCATTTCTTTACTCAGTGAATGTAT
>JAPYZR010012592.1:0-14372 GCA_030522945.1 Trichopria nigra
GACATGTGACGGTATTATTACCGTTTACGCAAATAAGTATACCCAAATATCACAGGACGTCCAATGGACATAATATAAATTGATATCTATTTCCTATATTTTTAATTATATATTTATACATTATCAAAGAATTTTTTATTTATTTAAATTTGTGTATTAATCATATGCACAGAAATACTATACACATAAACATTTATGATGTAAATAAATGAAAGAAATCGCATTTATCCCCGGACGGTATTCTAATCCGGGTCGCTCACTCGCTCCACTCGCTACCCTCGCTACGCACGCACTTTGCCACTACGCTACGGCAGCCATGGAGGTATATACATATATCTTTACATAGTATCTAACTAACTGTTACGGTCTGCACAGCGTACGTCGCATTTTGGTTTATATTTTCATTCGTGGTTAGTCTAATGGTTGTAAATTTTGATTGAATTCATAATTTTTGTTAATGTTTTTTTCATTAACCATTCATTTTGTATTATTTAATTAATATAAAAGGATATTGAAATTAAAACGAAATTATTAAAATTACAATATATGGACGGTAGGGTGGCCCTTATTTTGGATATGTTTTCGTATCCTTTCTCACCCCACACTTTGTTCAAAAATAGTATTTTATTATTATCATTTTACTAGTGCGTAAAATGCGATTTTACGCACAGGTACTGAGCGGCAGAGACGAGTGGCCGGCGAAGCCGGCCACGAGTGGTTGCCGATCAGTACGAGTGTGTACCCTCACAGAAAAAAATATGTTCGGTGTCCGAAATGACACCCAATTGGGTGTAAACCCCATTTTTTTAGTGTTTACACCGACTTGGGTGTCATTTCGGACCCCGAACAATATTTTTTGGTGTATATTTCTGTAAGGGTAAATCGTACGCACGAGTCGCATACGTTATTTTTTGCAATAGTATGCGTAAAATTCGATTTTACGCATCGTTTTTAGTGCGTAAAATGCGTTTTTTCGTTTTTATATATGTGATTATTGAATATATATATATATATATATATATATATATATGTATATATTCATTCACTGTTATCACCGAATTATATGCAAGGTAATGCTCCGTCGGTTAGAAGGTGCGTTTGTCTTGCATATTTTTTCTCAAATATAGTTATACTTTCGAATTGAAAGATGATAGCTATATGAAGATCGTAAGAGTGTGGCGTTTCGTCTCGGTCCCACTACTAGACTCATCAGTAAGGCTTGATGTAGTAGGGACCTGCCTTATACGCCTTAGACATCTCTATGTTAGAAGTTATAGTTATCTCTATGTTTTTTCATTGTTTCTATTTTACGCACACTGAGCATAAAAACGCATTTTACGCACTAAAAACCATGCGTAAAATCGAATTTTACGCATACTATTGCAAAATAGTACATTACGATACAAGTGCGCGAGGTGTATGGGATTTGAGCACGCAGTTGTCGCCCGATCGTAGCAAGAAATCCCATGAGCGCATACGTGTATCGTATACTATTTTTTTCAACGTGTGCGCATTGTGTTTACATGATTGAAACCGTTTTGTTATTGTAGCTGTTCGCATTGTTTACGTTTTCCGGGAACCGCTGATCGCTTTGAATGCGCACCGGCGCGGTTATTTATTATGCGAAGTTATTTCGCACACTGACGATTTGAGTGCGCAAATGGGCCATTTAGCACACTCAAATCAGTGCGCAAAATTGAACTTGGCGCACTCAGTTGTAAAAAAAAATACAACAAATTTTAAACCAAAAAGCAATTCTGTTGATTCGTTTGTGAGCCGCAGCGCGTACAAATTTAGCGTAACGGTACGTTCTGACGGTTCAGACTAACGGACAACAATTTTTTTATTGAATTTTTGCCAGCGTGACCAAAGGTCTTCCGACCTCCGGTGCGTGTCGAAGTAATACAATTTTAACTAGTATATATGCAGCTGAAATGTATTAATTATATCTATTTCTATACAGATTAATGTGCTGTTTTTTATATGTTTCGTGTTATAAAATTGAAAATGAACATTTCCAAACTTCTCCCCTTCACTGTAGGTTGGACGAAATATTGCCTTAAGATATAACGATGAATTTAACATCACAAAAACTTGCGAAAATGTTTTTTGGTCATCCCCCCTCCATTTTATATATCCCAAAAATATATAAAAAACCGGCCAAAACACACATTTGAAAAAAAAAATTATATTGATATCTTTTTTAGTTCGTAAGTTATCGAACCTACAAAAAACGATGACGAACGAAGGAACGAACGAACGTACAAGATGAGAAATTTTCGAAGTGTGTGAATTGCGGAGACTATAGAGCTTGATGTAAGAATCTGCAGCTAAAATAAAAAATATGAGGATTATATAGCTCAAGAACTAACGAACAAAATGAGCAATTGAAACTTAAATTCGGACGGGTACTTTTCTTAAATTAAATTGTTGTCTTAAATCTTAAAATAAACAGATTAAAAAAAATTCTGAAAGTATGAAACTCAGATAATCAAAGCGTACCAAATTCAATACTTCGTGCCGAGACCTACGGTGCGGGTCGAAGTAATAACCTAATTCGCTAATCGGTAACAAATTAATTTACCGACAATCTCCGCCTGTTTAATTAAATTTGTTTTCACAATGAAGCATGTTTGAAAATAATGTAAGAAATCTCTAGCACGTTCTTTTAATTTATTGTGCTCACATATTCGGTTGCATCCTTGTTCATTGAAGATATGGGCGATTGAGATACTATCGCGCCCTTCTTTAAAACGACTGCGAGATAGCGGGATTCCTTTGAAATGTCCGCCGAAGCAGTCTGTACGTATGTGTGATATTTTTCTTACTCGTCAGCCGGAAATGGTCCAATGCAGTTGTTCCGGTCGACCAGCTGTCGGGGAGATTGAAAAGAACCTGCCCGATACACATAGCGCGTGGGCAGCAGACTTACTATACAATGTCAGCTTCCTTTTCACGAAGCGAAATTATCTTGTCTTTTCGGTAAACACGCCATAAATATTATTGTCGCTTCCGTTTATCTGCGAGTCCGTCGCACGCGACGTACTTCGGTTAATGTCATATATACATTGATATGCTTTCAAGCAACTTTTTGCATTATGCTTTATGAAAAAAACGATTTTTTTTTTTATAAAGCTAAGAAATTTTAATTCCCATTATTTTGTATAAAAATTGAATTCAAAAGCTCATATATACAATTACTTAATTTTAAAGCTTTAGTTTATTTTATTCAAGTTCAATGAAATTTTTTCATCATCCGTCCAAAGTACAAAAACTGAAAAATTTGTGCGGACTATTCCTGGACCATCTCCATAAGCTCCGGAATGTAAACTTTAGTACTTGTATAAGCTTTAGGTTTTCCTCAGGATTTCTGTAAATAAATAAATAATTATTACTAATGCTTTCATATGCAATTAAAAACTGCGAGCAAAATTGTAAAAATAAGTAGTACTTATAACCAAGGATTATAATGTTTATTTAAAATCAAAATTATTTTAAAGAATAATATAAAATAATATAATATAAAAGAAATTATTTCAAAGAATAATATAATTTTTTGTTAATATATATGTGGGTCTTATATTAAAAGCGGATTCAAAATTGTCTGTGGTAGATTTAAGTTTCTGGCATCCTGAAAACTTCCTGAAAAATGCATTTTCATTTTCCACAAAATGATAGTAAAGTCGAGTTTCCTTAAGACGGCTTAAAGACTGCATAAAGACGCTCGTAGTTTCACAACGACTTTAAATCGGATTTCTGGCAATACGTTTACGAAGTTTATTTGCTCTACCGCAGCTGTTCTTTTATTTGCTGAAATAATTGGCAAACCAAACGCCACTTAATTCAAAGTGGAAATTTAATATTATATTGTATCAAGTTTGAACACAAATGAAAATTAAAATAATACTTTCAAAATAACATAAATACAATTATAAGCAGAATCCATTATAATAGTCTGTATTTTATTGAAACTGACGAATACGCAGATAGTTGTTTATAAGATTTAAAAAATCCGAATACTAAAATACAAAGGTAGAATAGAATAGAATAGAATAGAATTTATTATGCCTTGGTGGCGATTTAAAATCGCGATACTTTTAGGCTACAATCAAGTATATACATAATATATAATAACAACAATTTGATAAATACATAATAATACAAATATAAACAAAATATAGTAGTGTATATAGTGTATAATAAAATGGTATAAAGAAATATAATATAATTTGAACGCACAATCGTTATCCAATGGGAGGTGGACTAATGTCGTATGGCGAGTAGCGATTTTCGATCGAATTAGCCAAGGAGATTGAAGGAGACAAGTTCATTTGGAAATTTTACAGTGTGCAAAATTAGGTAATTATTTTTAAAATGTCAAATTTTGAAAATGTTGCAATTTTAGTCAAATTTTAAAATCAAGAAAGTGATTAAAAATCGCCAAAAATATAAAATATTTTGGAATAATCAGTAACAATTGATGATAATTTTATCATATTTTAGAGCTTCAACGTAATGCTGATGAAAAAAACGAACAACCCGTTCAAATGTGAACCAAAACAATTTCTAGCGCGAATTCCTTTTTTTTTAAGATGCACATGCATCATTGAAGATTATTTTTCTCAATGTGAATTCCGCTCAGTCGAGTTTTTGTAATTCGCAGCTTCGTTTATCCAATTCGGGATGAACAAAAATTAAAATGCGGTGATTCTTAAATCTAACATTATATTTATATAAGGAAATTTTTTTATCTTTTCCGCCCATGCGAATTTTATGAAATACCTTTTTATCGCGGCTGTTATATACTCGATGTACCTTTTTAACTCATACACTAAGAGTACACATGGCTAATCACAACCCTCTGGAAACTTGAATTGATTTTCTATCAAAAGAAGGAAGAAGAATTGCTTTGAGGAACTAGTAAGAAAAGACTCGTAGTGAGAGGCTGTGATTAATGATGGCTGGAGCGATTTGTAAAAATATATAATTCAGGCAATTGCGAATGCGGCGTCTTTTAAATTGCTTGCGAAATATTATCAAAAACTTATTTGTAATAAATCTATTTCTTTGTTATTTATATGTCATGTACGCCACACTTTAAAATTCTGTTCCGTTAAATTTTTATGAATGATCAGATTGAATATGTATATATATATATATAATATATACACATCAATTGAATCTCAAATTATAGAACATCCTCGTTTATTAAATAAAACAAAGAATTAAAAATATATACAGCTTAGTCATAACCGAGATATAAGAATGCACTCTGTAAATTGCTTGGAGTGAAAATTGAACCACTCTTATAAAAAGTGATTTTTTCAGCGTCACTTTGCCCTTCGCGTACCTACCAGTAGGGATTAAGAGAGTATTTAACTTATTTCCCTAAAATTTAATCTTCATATTGTCGACAAATGCTATAATTATGGTATTATAACACGTGCTGTGGCATATCAAATTATAGTATGTATTGGCAACCATGGTTAAGCGTTCATATATAAGGACGTATACCTAATTTGTCGACTTTTTGACATAAATGTGGAAAAAATAATCCGAAACCTACATGGCAACATTGAAAAATTGTATTTAATCATAGTTTAATAATTTACATCCGTTCAATGTTCAAAATCTAAAATTGCAGTAAAATAATTGTAATGAAAATTTATTGGCAAGATGATGATGAAAATTTAAATTAATGGTTCAAAGTGTTAATTTGATTTTAATTAACTAATGTGTTTATACGATCCTCATTTCCACATTAAAACGTGGCTGTTAACGAGTTTCTAAGAAGTACCGATGAGTGAACGACGCAAGTTCTTCGGGGATTAAAAATTTGAATGCTTACTGGAAAAATTGCTTGAATGCGATTTACCGCTATTATTCTTGGTTGATGCAAAATAGGAATGTTGTTATGGATTAAGAAGAATCGTATGTACTTCCTAACATTCCCGTATGGAACTTCAGTCTTTATGATTGCTCATATAGACGTAACGTAATTGAGATTTTCGCTATATTGCTAATTAAGAAAAGGAAATATTTATATTTCTTAATTGTTTTTAATAATATTATGTTCTATAAATTCATGAAAAAACAAGAACAATTTTGGTACAAGATATGTTCTATATGACTTGTGTTACAATTTATGTTTATCAAAATACATGTATACATATACAAATGTTGTATTTTGTAATTACTTATCATCATATTTATTATAAAATATTAGGGCTTCTCGATATATTACCATGTTTATATTGACCTCGTCTCGGCTTGTGTTCAAGATTAAGATAACGCCGAGACAAGATTATGGATATATTGTGTCTCGGTCAACGTTTAAAAATTGTTTAAATATCCAAGTTTATTTGGTAAAAGTGGCGTAATTTATGTATTTTCTGTACTTTCAGCCACCCTTTACTTAAAGGTCGCCTTGATTAATACAATTAACCTCCGAACGTTAAGCGTTGTATGGCGCATTAGGATACATGCATCGCCTACTCAATATAGTAAACAGAATTCATACATTTTGTATTTATGGCTGTTTATTCGTCACATTATTGGTATTAGAAAAATCACAATTGAGAGCTTAAAACCTAACCTAACCTAATATTTAGGTTAAATTTAGACAAGAATGGCAATAATAATACAATTTTCTATAAGTCTTGAAAAGTATTACGTTATTTCCATTTGATAATATTTCTTGAAATCAAGGCGTAATTGTTTGTTGTCAATTTTATATAATATCTTCCATTATGTTTTCATTATCTTCCTCATTGTAGCAAAAAAAAAAAAAAATAAAAAAATAAAAAGTGAGATCTATTTTATGTAACAAAATATTACTGTATACTAATTGTACACCGAATACGTATACATATATATGTGTGTGTGTGTGTGTATGTATGCATGTGAAGTTGGAAATATTCCAAAATGTCTATGAATCAGACAAAATAACAATCAAACGAAGTCAATGGAATTGAAACTTAAATATTTTGCTGAAAATGAGAAAGTGTTTATTAGGCCATCAGAATGCACTGGTCTTTTATGTACCGGAAGTGATTTGTTTTAATCTTGCATTATGAGTCGAAGCTTTGCGTTCGTAAAACTCTTGAACGATTCATAGAGTGCAAAGGAGAAATTCATTGATGTCAGGTTTTTTTCACAAAGAGCGATACCGCGAAATCACTTCTGGCGGACGTCCAGGCGCCGTTAACAGCTTTCCACCGAATCGATAATAATGAACGCACTCTTTTGCCATTTCGATTAATGGAATACACTCACAAAATGCATCACAAGCTTTTAATGCCTTAACCATAAGCAATGGGTCGTAACGTCCGTATTACATTCTTATAATTATAGATCGAATGCGGATTGAACATGCTGCAAGTACATTCCCTCGAGATTTCTATTGAAATTCTAAAAGGGAAATATAACGTTCAAATTTTTACATTGACAACTTTTGTACCCTAATAATATGCAACTATATGATATTTATTCAAAAAATAGATAAATACTAATTATTCAACAAATTTAGTTAATCAGCACCGAACCCATATTTGTAGATATATTTTGTTTAGCGAACAGAAATTATTGGCAATTTCTATGTCCCTATAAAGATTGGTAATAAATCGTTATCAAATTGATCAATGAATGAAGTTTCAGTTTTTATCTGTAACCTTATATTTTAGTGATTGTATAGCTATTCTCTTTTTAGTTATATCATTATTTTAATAAAAGATAATATAGTCATTATTTTTTTTTTTTACTAATTATATTGGCTCTTGCGTCTTTACAACATAATATTAGTCGTGACACAGCGAGGTCTATATTATTAATCCGACCGTTTCCAGTGCTTCGAACAGACTACTTTTGCAGTTCTCGATCGCGGAAGTCTATAGTTCAGAAAAATAATATACTCAATTGTACTTACCACTCACATTCAATGTGTGATACGTATATATCAATTTTTCTTCCCTTTTAGTGTTTTTAATATGGTTACAAATATACTTATTCACTTTTTAATTGTATTATAAAGATTGTATTTAAAAGATTTGCTCAATTTGAACTCCAAGAAATTTAAAGAGTATATACGTTATATAAATAATGATTTTATTTACTTTTTATATTCGATGTATATTCTACTAAAAGCGCACACGTGAAACGGACGTAATTCGTGATATGTCCTATAGTCCGTCCGTGGATGGATGTAAAGCTCAAATCAACATACGTATATATGTCATCAAGTTCATTTTATCATGCGAATTTACGGGCAGGTGGAATTAAAAACAATACTTTAATCTCAGTATCAAAAATCATATTACGATTTGTCAATTTGAAAATGGAAGTGAATTCAAAACATTTATAAAATAATGATAAATAAATAAATAAATAAATAAATAGAAATATAAAGAAATTTTATTTTAATATAAAAAAAAATCCATTATTCGCTTATTTAAAATAGTTACATAGCAATTACGTCACAATCACTGTTATGTAACTGTGACAATTTTGAGGCGACATTTTAATGTAACTGTTACATAACTGTGACATAACTATGTAACTGTGACAATTTTGAGGCGACATTTTAATGTAACTGTTACATAACTGTGACATAACTGTGACATAACTTCTGTGATTGTTTGCTGGGTAAGTTATATAATTATATATGTATAAATTGCAGAGATGTAATCGTGTGCTATTGTCCTATACAAAAGTCATTTTTCAAAAATTTCAATAGCTATGTATTAAAATTAATTTTGTTACATTCATTATGAAAAGAATTTTTTTTTTTAAATATTACATGCACGAAGAAGCAGAAACGCACATTTTTGCAACGAGTACAAATAATATTTTTAGCAAGTTATCGAGTATTCGTTGAAAGTGCATGCCAGGCCAAGACTTGGATGGATATCGACTGATTTGTGCCACGGAGTTTAGTTTTATTATATATATACATATATAATGAATTTGATTAAAAAATCTAATTATCGAATTTTATAACTTAATCTATAAATATGTTTTATCTACAGTTGAACATATAATTCCATGTTAAAAGCTGATAATAATAATGTGCAATTTAAATCAATTTGAAAACATTGTTTGCTTTACTTGATTGAATTGATAAGTAAGAGTTAAAATGTAAATCACTATTAATTGGCGGGTTGTAAAAAAAAGTGGAATAAAATTTACTTTTTCGATACAAATACGTAAAAAAGGATGCTTGTGTGGCAAACAATTCTGGCAGTACAAATTGTAAGTTCTTATATTCAAGACTTTATCTTTCAAAAGAAACAAACATTCTTTCAAATCTTTGCACTAAAAACTCAAGATAAATGCAATTCGAAAAACAGTCAGTAGGTAATGTAGCCTTAACGTCTTATCTAAAAATGTACACATTTTTGATATAGACAAATAAATGCAAGAAAGCAATTGTGATAAAATCAACAACATGTACTTTAAAAGCAATGTTTTCCTTGATTTCTGACGAATTTTTTCATCGAGTGCATTGTTAAATGACCGGAATCAGCCACTTATGTAGGCACTTTTGTTTTTTAAATGTCACAGATACCATAGATATATACAAAAATATGTAACTTTAGAGCAGCAATATACTTTATGCCGTGAAATATTGTAATTTACTAAAATATTAATTAACCTTCGGTACTAAGATTATTGTTTGCTTTTATATATTACCTGCTAATTTGATGTAGTAAATAGGCCGTACAATTTCCCCGCCATCATGTCAATCTCTTATCTGTGTCATCTAATCTAATCGCTATTAAAAATACAATTAAAAGTACGATAATTTTCGGATTAATCTAGCAGAGATTGAGGCAACTGTGCAACTGATAATTTTATAAAACAATGTGTGTCAATATACTTGGCCTTACAATAGGTATTAGTACAGCGTATATATGATGCGTTTCTCATTTCATCAAAATTTTGTTGTTTGTTTGGTTTGACCAAAATTAGAAGTTACAATAACGTTAATCTCTCTACAGATTAAATTTAGCAAATGATTTAAAAGTTCTATAAATTCCGTCCAGCACACTTTCAGTAATTTCAAATTTTTAAGTTTAATAATCAAATATCACTAATTATTAATGAAATTCAAAGTATAGAAACATTTTCTCACAAAAATTGTGATTTTCTCTTCGAAATATATAAAATTCGATTTTGGGTGGTTTTTGATCAACTATAAAATGTTCATCAAATCAACATATAACTTATTTTGAAATTTTCTGACATTGCACCAAATTTTTTTCAAGATTTAGAAAAACCGATTCTTATCCCCAATGATGACAATTTCAATATTGACAAAATGTTTAAAATGAACAAATTAGTAGTCCAACTTTACGTACATACTTTCAGAAAATTTATTGTTTGAAAGATAACAATTAAAATAAAAGACACTGTAGCTCGGAAATGATGATCGCTTCACATGTAAGGAGAGATCGCAAGAAAAGGACAATAAATTACATCTTAAAATTCACTTAACCACATGTATCCCGCCAAGTACGAGGAGGCCAACTGGAGCCTCCGGTTCGTAAGGAGGTTTAATACATTATTTCCTGAAACGTCAGATCCAGCGGACGATTACCATTGTCTGGCCCATGTGCACTTCCAAGTCTTTCGTTCAAGTCGAATTACTCGCCAACACATCGAAAATGGCAACGATGACACCAACTGAGCAAAATTACGCAATCCGTGGTGACCGAACATCGGCGGATGGATTATCCGAAATGTAGTTGTGGAATCTTGTCGGCCGGCACCGAAATTGGGAAGCATCCAATTTAATTAGTGAACTTCTTTACGTCGTCGCTGAGTAACGATCTGGGGCTAGACAAGGCAAATTAAACGATTTAAACCTGCGACAGAAAAAAATTGACCTTTCTCTATTTCTTGACATCATTTTATACATTGGTTGAACTGCTCGGTGATTGTTTATTTATTTATTTTTTTGTTTTTTTTTTGTTTTATTCAACATCTATCTGTAATTTTAAACACACACTCGGACATTTTAATCGAGCTTTAAAAAGAGCTGTAGGTGCACCCATATATAATGTTATAATGTCGAACTATGTCTGATCCAGAAGCGGGATTTGATTTAGGAGTGGTCACGTTTTCGTAGATGGAAGGCGATTCTTCATCTATCTTGTATAAAATAACAAAAAGATAAAATCTCAGACGCGATAAAAAATTGCCACGTTAATGTCTTTAATTTGATGAAAACAATAATTTGATTGTGTCTTACGAAAATAGAATCGAATAAATGTCGATCATCTCTAAAAATTTTTAATTCTAAATCCTAAATTAATTGCTATCAAACTATTCAGAATTATTGATTGAGAAAACCATCGTGCCAAATATGAATTTATATTAAAAAAAAAAAAATCACTCAGGCACCTTAATTTTATGAAATAATTAATGTTGTAAACGTTAGATTACTTATATTATTAGCAGAGATTATGCATAAAAAATTAAGCTTTAGACAATGATTGAAAGATATTTTTTGATTATTTTGTTTTCGTAATAGTGACCGTCACTAAGTAATATATTCGTTTTAATCAATAAAATTTACTTTCTCATATTTTTTCATATAAAACACATGAAAATAATTTTCTTAATTTAAAACTAAAACTTCCTCATAATTTGATTCATTTATATGTCTTTTGCTTGAAACCGAATTTTCTTTTGGGAATGGAAACCGCTGTCTGCACAAAATGCAAATATTCGTAAAGAGAAATAGAGAGGTAGAGACAGGCATACATATATATACCATGGCAATTTTAATAAACATATATTATGTTTAAAGGGGAGAAAGTGCCGACTTTTAAAATATTATTGTACGGTCATGAGGTCCATCGTATAACTCATTTACGTCGCTTTTGAGTATTCACGGTTAGTATTGGTAAATCTTATTATTATCTTATATATTCATAAACCAGAACAATCGGATAACGACATATTGCGATATTTTTATTGACAAGTACGAAAGCGATGATAGGTGATGCGATACAGTACAACAATCACGCGTTGCCTGGTCATAAAAAAGCAGATGTTATATTTATTATATAACATTTTGAATTTTTATTACTTCCATTCTTCGTGCTATTCCGTCATTACTCTTGCTGATATATATATCATTTTAATCCATTCATCGATAAAAATTTTAACTTTTTCATCACAATGGAATTAAAAGACAAAATGAATAGTGCACGATACAAAATAGGTAAGTTTCAAAATTCGTTAAAAGAATAAAGTCATTTTACTTTATTTTTACTTCATTGTGCTTCATTATTGACGTTTTCTTAGTTAACATGGTTAATACTGGCAGCCTTTTCTCTTTAAAATATAAAATGTCACCAAAGAAACTTACGTATCAAAAAAATAATGACATTATTTTTGGTTACTGTGATGACAACTATGAACTAAATAATTGACCAATGACAGAATCGATATTCTTAATTGATATTAATTATTGAAATTATAAAATAATGAAATAGCATATATATTGCACTATTTCGTATTGACTCGGACTTGTACTGTTATAGCCTCGAGTTGCTGAATAGGACTGTATACACTTAAGATTCTCTGCTGAGTAAGGAATATATACTAACTCGAACGCTACCTCATCAGTTGCATAACATTGAGCTATATGCTGGGGCGGATGGAAACGTACTTGATGATCGTACATTGATCGCATAATAACTTAACTGCATCAAGATTAAACTTTGTTGTAGTCGGCAGATATCCAGTCGAATATTTCTCATGAAGTGCGCAGAATCTTGACCCGATCCATCACAAGTTTGGATTCTTGCGTTTTAAAACTGACTGCATTTATCAAACGAGTGCGGCCCATCCAATTATGAAATTAAAAAGTACGAATTTTTGATAATGGAATTAGCTTGTGACGTAGCCAGTATGGATGCATCCTTCCGAAATTGAACTAAATGTCATTTGTATACAATAATCTAAAAAAAATTACATTCTACATATATTTGCATAGATAGACGCATATATTTGTTAATTTTGAATTAGGATACATTAAAAAAAATAATTCATATAAAAATTCCACCAATCTCGGGCCTTACGAGAACCTTGAGAAACTGCAATATTCACTTTATTAAGGTTGAGTTCTCACAGAATACAAAGTCTAACGGTATCATCTAAGTGCACTACTTCTTTCTGAACTTATTTGATTAATGAGCTTGAAAATGAGCTCATAACGAACTTGATGAGGTGATTAGAAGTCGTGACAATATCAATCTTATTTAATGATATCAATTTTGTTTAATGACCCACAGAACAGAATAAAAAAATTATATAATTTGATCTAATTCAAATTCAAATGACAAAAAGGTATCAATATGAAGATCATAATTTTAAAAGCGTTTTCTTTAAAAACTTTTTTTCGTGTACAAATATTTTGAAAAATTAAATCGTATATCTGCGTAACATTATACAACGTAAAATATTTTTGACAAAATTTATATGAAATTACAATTTAATCCCCACCACGAATATTTAGCTGTAAAATAGAAAGATATATAATTGTTTGTATTCATATGAATTAATTATCTATTCATTTCTAAGAAATCTATAAAATGTTATAGTATTGATTATTTGATATAATTACCAAAATGTATCTACTTTTCTTAAACCAAGGAAGAATATCGAGTATTCGGATTTAGCCGTAATAATGAAAAAAAAGTTTGATTACATGAGCAATAAACAGTTAATTTTCATGAGCTAGTTTTACAAGAACATTTTAGATGAAAATGTTATGTAAATAAACATTTTATATTTATCGATAACATTTTTAGAAATTTACAATTAATGAACATTAGAACTTAGAAATAAATAATGACAATAGGATTCTATATACATTTTAGTGTCATCAATTTGTAGGTTTCATCAAGCGTGATTGGGATATTGCTATTTTCTAGATACCTGCGACTGTAATGTAATCAAATTCATTGAAGATTGATTGAGGTCTTTTTCTGCGGCCTATTTTTACAATTAACAAAGTGTAAAACTGATTTCTGCATCACCATGAAGTTTGCAAATTAATAAATTCGAAATAATAAGATTGTTCCATTTTACTAGATGTTTTAACTGACTGCAAAAAAGGAGGTTCTCAATTCGACTGTATGTTTTTTTTTTTTTTTTTTTTTTTTTGAGAAAGATTCCATCAAAATTCGTAGAAACGTTCTTAGAAACATTAATGTCTACTTAACTAAACTAAATATTAAATCTGTTATATATAATTTGTTATAGACCCGCATGGAAAAAAAATATATCCGAACATATATTTGACATATATTTCAACCATATAAAATATATGTCGGCGAAAAATGCAATAAGTGAAATATATT
>JAPYZR010012594.1:0-11593 GCA_030522945.1 Trichopria nigra
CCAGTAGTGAACAGGCGTACCTGATCAGGCATGCGACATCATTGCCGGATCAGGCCCTGATCAAAATTCAGGCAGCCTGAACAAATTTCTGCTCGGGTCTGCTTTACAGTTTGTTTTTCAATTTTACAGTAGCATTATATATAAAGAGATTTTCTTAGTGTAGTGTTCTTAGTGTATTGTTCAATTGTAACACAACGGTACATATGAATATCCATGTGTGAGTGATTTGGGAAGTCTTAGATACAAGAAAATTTAAGGGTTGAATTATTTTCCATAATGCAAGGAAAACAATTCAAACTTGGATGGCGATTAACAAATATATATATATGTTAGAAACGTATTTTATGAGGACTTTCTTTTTGTCAGGTGGCTGTCACGAGGACTTTTGTCTCTTACGAGGACCATCCTCGTAAATTTAACATGGGAAATGATAGGGAAATAAAAAACATGCAAATTTATGTAAATGTCCTCGTAAACTACTCTTCTAACATATATATATAATAACATCGCATCGAACTTCTGTATTGAGCGACCGTTGGGAAATATGTTACGATAAGATATTCTTAATGCCTGACATTTAATATATTCCGATCTAACTGATGGTAACGTTGGAAGATTCTTTAAATTGTCTCACGAGAGTTAAACTTCCTTTCACGGTTCATTGCGAAGAAATTATCGAATTCCTTTACTTATTTACGTCTTCATTCTTTCTTATCCCTCTAACAAGTTTCAGTCCAGTATTGGAACGTTATTGTAAATTTTATTATATCGGCAAATGACAGGAATAACCCTTCAAACATAATTCAAAATCGACGAACGAAAATGTTTATTATAGCGATAAATCAAATCTATAGCTAAAGTATAAATAAAGATTATGTCAAATATATATGTATATACGAAATCGACTTTTGAACATTATTTCTTCATTTATTTCGTAATAATTTTATAAAACTAATTAAACATTGTATTAATACATAGACTGATTTTTTCATAATTGTCAAATTCGAAAAATTTCATTATTTTCCAATTATTTTGTCACGGTTGTTAACTTTCGGATATTCTTTTTTTTTGTTTAAAGCTACGTATCGCTAAAAACGAACAATTTTTATTTGTCGTCGACTATAAATAGACTTTATAAAATATGTTAGGTAAAAGTTGAGGATGATTATAGTGACATTCTATCACTAATTAACCTCGTGCACATCATTTTATTAAAATATAATTTTCCCACTTTTGCCGGCCTTGACGATCCTATCTGGAGTTTTGTGCGAATCGTTGGTTGTTACGGTCTAATTAAACAATTAAAAATAATTCTACTTTTGAGGCCATATTGGCAGACCTCGTATTTCTTCTATAATTAAACATTTCAAAATACAGTTAAATTTTTAAATTAAACATTTTCTAATTAAACATTTTAAAATATAGAGAAGTAAAAAATAGAATCATAATAGTTTGCTCTTAATTTCGCGAATTGTTAGCAAAATGTATCGGTCTTCCGATCCACAGATGTTCATTTGGTGTTCTTTTAGTATTCTTTCAAAAAGTCCTATACTGGTTTCAGGATATGCGCATGGTATCAATACTGATTAGCAGTAGTGCCACATAACTAAGTAGCCGTCGAGAAATAAAAAAGGCATCACCATGAAGAGTTGTTCAACTATCTTCCGACGAACATCAGAAAAAAACATATAGACTTGATGTGCGTAAAAGTAAAGCGATCGCTCGTCATCACGACATTGCATTACATCGAATGAAACGAAGCAATTACAAACTTCATGAAAAATTAATTAATTTCTTATTAACATTATCTCCGTACGTTAATTACATTCCGATACATTAATCATAAATGCCGCCAAGAGCACTGTACCAGTAGAGTCACGTCTCACGGAACCAAATGACGTTGTCATTTTTTGAGGCTATATAACGTCAAAGAAATTGAATGATCGTATTATAAGCACTCACATACCAACTCGGATATCAACAACGCGACGATGAAAAAAAAAAAAAAAAAAAAAAAAAAAAAAAAAAAAAAAAAAAAAAAAAAAAAAAAAAAAAAAAAAAAAAAAAAAAAAAAAAAAAAAAAAACCAGTCGTTCACTTTTATATACCCTATGAAAAGTGGAAAGATCTCCGGAGTAACAAACTTAATAAGCGGTCAAAGTATATGTATAAGCCGGCCGGGAAAAATAAGCTTACGTCATGAAGAAAATAACCAAATTAGTTCTGTGAAAAATAAAAGGGCCTTTATTCGTCCGAAGGATAATTACGAAATTAGAAGATATTAATGCGATTTCCGTCGTGCAAGACAAAAACCGCGCGGCGTATTCCGCAGCGGCGTCTTTTTGCTTTTGCCGGTAATTGCGCGCGGGGCAAATCCCGCATGCCGTCATATTTATGACGACGCGTTATTTGCAAAATAACGCAGAGAAGCAAAGTGAACCTGCGAGCAGATGGGTAGAGGGACTTCCGTTTGACCTCTAGATATTTATGCGCCGGTTCAAAATGGAAATTTATGAATTGCAGCTGCCTCACGTATATAAAGTGACGTCAAACAACTATTTCTACGGTCCATGCTCGCTTCTGGTGGAAATTAATGTAAATTCTATTCTAACTACCCAACGAAATTAAAAAATAATAACCATTACAGAAGAGTAGTGCAAGCTTTATTGTCAGTTTGTATTCGTGTTGGTAGGTGTTTATATACATAAATTTATCTCGACTTCAACAAAAAAAAAAAGATCATTTAACGGTAAATTAACGATGTAAAATGATTACCTCCTTCTGGACTGTTTTCCCGAGCATATATTACTTGTAAACATTTGCTACTGTTTCGACAACCTGAATCAACCATAATCTGTATTCAAGTCATATAATTTCGTCTGAAAAGGTACTCCTCGTTTTATGGTTGAAAGTCGAAAAGTTTGAAAGGAAAAGTTACTGCAACTAATCTGTATTGTACAATCAACGTCCATTTTTTGTCCAGCGTAGCACTACATTCATTTATGGATGCCAAATAGTCATTGTGATACTTCGACATATCTTGACGTACCGAAAATTGTCAATGTCGTTTATAATTTTATAAAAATTATTATATAATAAACATCTCTTCACAAGTCTGGAAATTCAATGCAAAGCTGAAAGTCCATTAAACGTCTATCTTCGTTACAAGCAAATTTATAAATGTCACGTGACAAGAGTTACATTGCTTCGACGCTAATGATAGTCTGCCAGTTAAAAAGCACTTGTCTCAGTGATCGACACTCGACTTAGGAATTTCCGTATCGTTGTCTCGTTATTTACACACGTTGCACATCAATAATATACCCCCATAAAATCGCTTTTTTCAAAGTATTGAAAAAAAAACATTGTCATCTCAAGTATCCGCTAAATCCAGCTTCTTCGACAAAAATATATGAAAGGGATTTATGATGGATGGACGATTCGCCGGGACGTTCCCCGAGGCGCGCTTATCATCGTCCAGTCGATTGGTGATCCCACCTATTCGCCGCACGCCAACCCTCAAGGGCGAAAGTGAGTGACGTGCAGCGATTCACACGTCCGCTCGCGAACGACGTTCCGATTTAATTATTGGGATCGATCGTATACGCGTATAATCGCCGGGGCGGGTACACGCCGATCAAACGAACAAAGGAGATAGGAGACGACCGAGAACGGAGATAGATATACAGAGGTTCGGCGAAGGGCCGGATGGGCGCCCGGCTCGGGGTAACTGCAGAGCAACCCCGTAGAATCGAGATGGGGTGAGTGCAAGGTGCTGGATAGATGAGAGCAAACGTGCGGAAGATACGCGATTGGATGACTGCCGCGAAAGGTCCGAGGCAGAGCCCTCTTCCGGCGAGGAAAAGGGTGAAACCGAACAGTTATTAACCCCGAAACCCTAGGGTACGCACCATTGGTTCGACTCCGCGAAGGGCGCGTACACTCCGAAATCCTCGCTGAGTAATTGGAAAGGATCTCGAGAGTTTACTTTCATATCTCATGCGATGAACTATTGGGTTATTGATCTGTTGTGTTATGTCCTTCATTAAATGGACATAACGATAACAATTAATACAACTATATTCTATTGCTTACTACAAAGACGAAAATTAAAAAACTTTGTAGGTCTACATTCCATTACGACTTTCGGCTGTTAATATTCGTACTCGTGGATGGATTGAGGAAAAACGCTACGACAATATTACAGACAATCGGTGGTATAATACATTTTAGCAAGTAAAATTGTGTGCATAGTGAGGTATTTCACATTTGGCATTATTAAACATGCTAGAGTTTCAGGCTATTATTGATTCGAACTACTAGTCTTACACACGCAAGGTGTATGACTCTCTAAAACGACGAACAATTACACAAATATAAAAACATTTGAAACATTTGACCTGGCCCTAATGATGAAGGCACACGGGGCCAGAAACTGTTTTCATTTTCTACAAGGGTAAAGTACCTTTGTTAGTCAAGTGTGCCGAGTAAACCGGACCTCCGTAATTCCGTGATTCGGCAAAAAATGTATGAAGTTTACGTTTATCGTTTAGTTTGATTGAGTGCAAATATTTTTCACTCTCGACCCTTGATAGAAGTGTATCCAATTTTCCTTACACTGCGCATTTCTCCCTATAACTTTCACATGGTAAATATCTGATGAATCGTTTAAGAATTAGCTAAAATATTTGTTCATTTCTAGCAGTGACACCACATGCATTTTCCCTGTAAATGATCCACACATTTGTATGCCTTTGAAATGTCCAAAAAACTCTCTTGCTGTACGAAAGCGGTTAGACATTTCTCTATATCAACCAGCGTTGCAACGGGAATTTTACTTAAAGGACTCCTGATTGGGAAAGGGTTCATTACATCCTGGCGGAATCAACGGTGAACAGAGCTTTACAACTAGACGACCCACAGCTCCCATCTATTTTCATCCCATCAAAGGTCTCCAATTATTCGATTGAGGGATTCGGCATAAAGGCCCGAAGTTGCAACGCAGCATCCACCGCAAATGATGAAAGTAACTGTAATGTCCATACTTCCAAATGGTTAGTTTTGTTGTTGCATCTGTAAATGTAAGTCAAGATACACATCAGGTATATGAAAATATAGTAGGAATCTTCATGATGACTTAAAAAAAATTGTTTTTACTTCACTGAATAGAAACTGAAATGTGACACACGCTTCGACCAAGCCTGCATCATGACGCTGAAATATCGAACATCTTCAAAATCGACATCGGTAAATGCACATATGCAAATTTGTCACTGCTTATGTGCAATGCACGAAAAAAGCAATGACTGGCTGGCTAGAATGAAAAGAAATCTGGAAGTCTTTCTATGATCGTTTTTGGCCTACGCTTCCAAAGTCTTTATATATTTGTTACAATGCTATATTTCATGATGACTAAATAAAGTATATCTTGTACCCAAATAGCTTGAAGTCATGAAGATCCTATACTTTGTCTCCCGTTAACATGTTACTTTAATGACATTTAATTCAAGATCTCGATGTTCAGTATGCATAGCGACTGCGACAGCACGGTCTATTAACTCCATCATCTATTGAAGATGAGTTTTGTGGTGACAGCCTCCTAATTCCCTTTTTGTTCTTTTATTTTAATTCTTCTCCCCTCCCCCCAACATTGTTTTAGGTATAAACTTACCAAAGTTATATTATATCTGAAAGTCGTGACTATATCAATTCTCTATAATTCCCTCATTTTCCCCCAGTCGATATGCATTCATTATCGACCGTATTTAGAATTTAAGATCGATTGCTATTACCCATCGCATTATCACATTTTATTGGCGATATTCTTTTCATGCATGCACATGACGTTATTGTACATTATATTTAATATTTATTCGATATTCTATAGCGCACAAATATGTTAGTGCATAAACGACATGCAGTTTATTTATTTACATTTTTATATGTGCACACGAGGATGTCCGTTAGGACAATCGAATAATTCAAAACTAATCCATGAATAATTCAGATTTTTGCCTTTAATCTTTATACCCCACCCCCCACCCCCCTACCGTGCACAAAACCTCAAATATTGACATTGTTTACAACAAAAAAACAAAAAAAAAACATGATAATTATAAACGGAGACAAAAATAATGGAATTATGTACAATGTACTGAAATATTCAGTCAAATAATAAAAAAAAAATTAACGTAAAATCAATCAATTAATTTATAATTCGATTTAAAAACCTAAACATTTATATACATATAAAACCATATTATATGTATATTGTATTGTCACTTTAACAAAATGCCAAGAAAGGTGCATGCCAAATTTATACTGGGAATTGTATCTATAATAATAATAATAATAATAATAATAATAATAAACACTGAATTTTATTAATAAAAATATATACAGAATAATCTATAGCAGCCTAGGAAGAGTGTAGATGATTTTTTATTCCATAAAAAAAGTTGATTGATTAATTAATTAAATCAACATCAACCTCTTAAAATATATCGCTAATATAACAGCACAAAAACAGACCAAATTTATATTCTCGCGGCACCATATATACAAAGTACGTCACTGTTAATTGTTTATCGAAACGAAGTAACGATCCAGAATATATATGTTAACACGTTGCAGCCTTTACGAACTTCCGTGGCCGAACTTGAACTCTCTACCTTCAATATCGAAATTAAATAATCTTAATGGCACATCAGAGACGATGATCGGCGATGTTGAAGCGCTTCCCGTGGCAGGGCACTTCTTTTGCATTTACGACAAAATTGCACGTTATCAAGTGTAATTACAATATTATCACGCCGTGAGGGTTCTAACATCGGCCATGGTCGGACGGCAGCTTTCGCGTGCAATGCGCGGTCCCGGGCCGCCTAAACGTTCTTTAAGTACGACCATGTATATAAACACAAACACACACACACACGCAGACACACACTGACCAGGGCAGCTCGTAAGCGCGGCCACTTGTTCGTCGCTTCAGCAACCGACATTTATCCGCGTTCTATCCTGGCAATTATTTGTCCATCAGCGCCCTCACGGCCGACAATTATTTCATGATTCTGTCATTCATCCCACGCGATTGATGCACATTCGTGCATTGCGCTAACTCCGATATCTATAATTCCGCAATAACATCTCTAGACGCCCTGTCGGAATGAATTGGAAATTAATGACAAGTCGCTCGACGCAGTCGGTGAATGATTCTCCGATTATTAACCGTCGAAAAATGACACGAAATGGAGGAGGCGGAGAAACGACGTGTCTTTATCAATGAGTGATTGGTAGATTTCGCGAGTGCACTGAAGTACCGCAAAAGTACTATTTAATAGTAAGGTTGTCAACGGTGATCAGAAACGAATGTTCGCTACTGCATCAATGTCAATTGCTATGAATATCTATAAAAAAAAATATATATTATTTGGTATTGTTAAGAATGTATATATTACCATTCACAGATACGACGAACCCCCGCCCATCTTCTTTAAAAACTAGAAGAGATTACACTATTAAAAATAAATTTCCGGCTGTGACTTGTAAATCACTGCACAGTCTTAAAATACAGGCATAATTTCCGTGACTTTTAATTTTGAAGTACCTCTCTGCCCAATTCAAATACCGACTAAGTTTAGAGGCCGCTTAATTAAGTGTGTGAAAACAACAGCACTATTGGTCAACCACTAAAAAATCCAAGTGGGATTAAATTGGCACCAACAGCGATTATTTAGTATGTGTATATATAGAAACACGGAAAAAAAAGGTTGGCTGGTCCAACCAATAAGTAGTTAGGTTTACCAATTAGTTAGTAACCCTTTACTACTTATTTGTTGAACCAGCCAACCTAACCAATAAAAATCTACAACGGAAAGATTGATTTTATTGTGTGATATTATAATTATTCAAAAATTTCCAAAGCTGATTAGTAAACGATAGAGTATTGAGATTTCAAAAATAGCATTCAGAAAAATGAGGAATCATTCGAAAGTGTTGTTTTTTTTTTTTTTAAACACGAAGAATATCCAATGCTTCTCCATTGTTTTAAATACTATTTTTGTCTTTATGCTTTTCAACATATCGGATTGTAATCTGTAGTTAAAATAAGCATATACTACTGGTTCCCTTTTGACCTAATGCTTTGCTTAGATTATTTACCTTCAATTACTCACCAAATTGCTCGTCAATCAAGAGGTGCAATTTAAGAATTCGACATGATTTAGTAGACTCCCAGTTCGGACCACAGTATGCAAATCCCTCCAGCAAAATGATACTAATTCATGGTTCAAGGCAAAGGTACACTACCGATTCACGTCACTAATTTTAAAAGCGTCATGAATCTTTCATTTCTTTCTTTCTCACGATCTTCGAATGTGTGTGCGTAGTCGGTAGACGTAAACCCATATCGATCGTCTGCCTGACTCCCCAGCAAACAATCACAGAAGTTATGTCACAATTATGTAACAGTTATGTAACTATTACGTCACAATCACTGTTATGTAACTATGCCAATTTTGAGGCGACATTTTAATGTAACTGTTACATAATTGTGACATAACTTCTGTGATTGTTTGCTGTACATTATCAAAAATTTTAAAAATGGTATTTTTAAAATAATTTTTAAATCTATCTAAAGGGTTTATTACTTATCTCTCTCTGATCTCCAGAATCTGCTAGAATCATTGTGTTTAACACGTTTCAAAAAGTCTCGTTTCTCCTTTTCATGCCCACAGTACCACTTAACGATTAAGTACATCCCATACTTTCCAAAAACTCCGTACAAAATTTCTGAACATCATACAATCTAACGCAATGTAGGAACTGTCAGCGGTTGAACGAGCAATGCAGGATGCCATAATCGTGAGAATTCATAAAAAAAAAATGACTGTCCACCCCCCCACCCCCCCTTAAGAACGCAACAGAAACTCGAGGAAATAAAAAGCCGTATTGAAATTGCTTAAAACCGAAGGTGGCATCGAAAAACAAAGAAACGGATGACTCATCCTTATTGGAGCTCCAAAAGCGGAAATGAGAAAACGTCCAAATAATGAACTACGTATAGTGTCCATTTTAATAAACCAGTCCTCTCGCAAATTACGTTGTCATTCATTTGCTAATAGCTGCCGGTTTACTTAAGATCGCCATCGATATTTAGTACACACCCTTAATCACAAAACGTATAATTATAGAGAGGGTCGCCACAGTCGAAAGAAAAAAGAACGGATCGCTCGTAATTTAACGCATATTTACGATATGCGCCACATCCGTACGTTACGCATTTGTCTTTTTCAGATTTATAAGCGGGGAATCCCCGCGCGGAATCGCCTGTGCGAGCGAGATGCATATATATACATGAATGACCATCGGAGAGAGTCCTCTCCCTGCTCTAGCCGAAACGATAAATCGGTACACCGCAAATGGAACTTTAGTCACGCACGCAATGCGAATATCCAGAGAGCGTTTCTTTCACTCCCCCTCTCGTCACTCTTTTCGCCTCTCTTTCTCGCGTGTCCCTCGTGTGCTCTTTCATTAATTCTCCCCGAGTTATTCTCTTTCGGCCACGTCCAGGTTGGCGCCGCCACACTGTTTCCATCCGTCTTCCTCTTTATCATCGCATCTCACCCTCTACCATCCGCCTGATAGATGCGCATAGACATTTTTCTGCGGCTCCATTTTCATTGCTTAATGTCCGCCTCTCTCTTTCTCTCTTCTTTATCTGCGCTTCTTTTTAACTGTTTTTCTTTATTACGTTTGCATTCTAGCTTCGCGTCTTTATTTAACTTCATACGACTTTATTTCGTTCCGAGAATAAATTATGGCCAGGTGCTAAAACGCCTAACAGCCAAATACCGATGCAGATGTATATTTGCTCAAATAAATTTATGAGACGTCTTCGAACGAAATTTTCTCGTTCCTATGTTGCAATTTAATAAAATGAATAAATAACAGGTTTTAATATAAGAATAATAAATTTATCCTGCTTCAACGAAAGTATACGCAATGCCGTTTGAACATTTATTTATTTCATTTCTTGCTATAATTCTGTCAAGCGAATTCATATGTTGATTGTGGTCTTCGTCTCCGCTACTATTGTATTTTATCTAAGCCTTTTGTCCGTTATATAAGAATCGCGCGCGTGCCGCGAGTCTTTTTTGTAGTATACAACAACGTTTTGCTCTTGCTATATATATATTTCATGTATACAATCAGATTTGTCATAAGGGATGCGGTTCCCATTTGTTCTTTCACTTTTTCAGTAATTCCACGTTTAAGCGCTTTTCAAGCGGTTTCTGACTTTAATCAAGTATTGCTTTTGTAAAAAGTCCTTTCATGTTATGCGGTGACACTGAAGTTGACAGTTCGTTAATAACCATCCGGTACTCGTTAGATATATACATCCATATGGAAGTGAATTAAGTGTAGAACAAGGGAACTCGGGAAAATATATTGTCACAGTTTCATTTTACAGTTATTAGACTTTACTGTTATTAAACTATATTTCGAAATTCATTACATTTTTTTAAAATTTAAGCAACATTACCTTAATAATTACTTTTAAAAGTATGTAGGACTAATCTTTGTAGAAAATAACATCGGTTCTTGTCCAATTTTTCTAGCCTCTATGTCACAAGTAACGGAGTCCAGAAAAAATGACCATAATAAACTGGTTTTATTTTATACTATAGTATTGTGTAATATGTCGTAGGGTGTAGTAGTACAATCCCTATAGGGAAGCAATAATCGATTTGGCTTTATGATGGATCATTTGATAGATAATTATAAATTTTTTTTTAATCGAAAAACGCACTTTAAATTTAAAACTGTGTAAAGACATGCAATTTTACCTTTTTCATAAAAATACTCGACGTCATCTAAAAGTATAGTAGTAGTATCATAAACTTGTAATAGTAAGTAATAGTAGTATCATAAACTTGACAAAAATTATTTTTTTGTTTGAGATCACACTTAAGGACGATAGAGTGTACGTAGCTAAGCAATAACTCAATAAACAAGGCGATATTAACGTGGGATCTATTTTTAAAGTAAATATAGACATTTTAACAATATGTGCTTTTGAATTATGGATTGAATTGTCCTAAAAATTTCAATGAGTTTCGAGTTATTAAACCTTAGAAAATAATTGGTGAATATCATGTATTTTTCGACCATGTGAAGGAGGGTCCACCCTTAATTTAAATAAGTCTACTTCTATATATGTATGTCGCGTTTATCCTACTTTCGTTTCAAATAACAATAATTTTTATTAAATTAAACTCCGATACTTTATAAATTTGATTAATTTTATGTCTTTTGTCGACGGTTTATCAATTTTATTGCCAATCTTTTTTGCTTTTCCATTATTTATCATTACAATGTATTTCTATTTTCATTCATCAAGTGTCATCACTTCTCGTTTTTTATAAGTCACCCAATCAAACCTTTTCCAATTTTTTATTTATTCTTTGTTGACAAAGTTTATTTACAAGTGTTTATTAATGTTCGTCTAGTTTCATTTTTTTTTTTTTTTTTTTTTTTTTTTTTTTTTTTTTTTTTTTTTTTTTTTTTTTTTTTTTTTTTTTTTTTTTTTTTTC
>JAPYZR010012615.1:0-11583 GCA_030522945.1 Trichopria nigra
GGTCGTATAACTGCCTAGTTATTGATTAATTGATAAGTCAGTGAATAATAAGAATTTTCTTATCAGATGAACGTGTAGAATTGGCATCAAGTGAGGAGAGTTTCACCGAAATTCCAAGTCAGAGAAGTCTTGGGGCGTACTCTGGTCTCTCTATTGAATTGGATCATGAAGATGAGACACCAGCAAAAAAACGTGGACGTTTCAGCATTTTCACCAATCAAGTTGTTGCAGCTCTGGATGCGTGCAGAGTGAGTGACAGGAAAGCAGTACATTTGATTTCTGCGATAGCAGAAGCTCTTGGTATTGATGTTCAGACGTTAACCCTCAATAAGTCTTCTATTAGAATGTATCGTCGAAAAGTGCGCGAAGCTAAAGCTTTGATGATCAAAAAAGTTTTTCTAAATCTCGAGTTCAATGCGCTTATTTTACATTGGGATGGGAAATTATTATTTGATTTAGTGAAACATGAGATGGTGGACAGACTTCCGGTTATCGTATCGAATGGGGACGTTGAGAAATTGTTGGGTGTTCCCCGATTGGAAAATAGTAAAGGGCTAACTCAAGCAAATGGTATATATGACGTTTTACAGGATTGGGATTTTTTACATTCGATAAAAGCATTCTGTTGCGATACAACTGCTTCAAATTTAGGCAATCAGAATGGCGCAGCAGTTTTATTACAGAATTTATTGCAGAGAAATATTGTTTTTCTACCCTGTAGACACCATATATTCGAATTGATTTTGCGTTGTGCATTTGAGTGCCAAATACCATCAACAACTGGACCTAATGTGCCGCTTTTTAAGAAATTTCGAGAAAACTGGAACCAAATTGATCAACGGACTTTTCAAAGTGGAATGGAAGATGAGAGAGTGAAAAGAATCCTGACAACTGATCATGTTGAGAAGATAGTATCATTTGCACATGATACATTGAAAATAGCTCAACCAAGAGATGACTACAAGGAGTTACTGAATCTCACTCTCTTATTTCTAGGACGTCAACCAGCCAAGGGAGTTTTTATTAATTATCCGGGAGCATTCCATCATGCACGCTGTATGGTTAGCTGATAATAGTTTTATTTTCCAATTAATTATTTCAAGTGTGGATTGTTGTTGGTCTTTGCGATTAAAAAATTATAGGTATACGAAATAAACTAAATATGTATAATTTGAAAAAGAGAATTAATTATATACGATTGTCTGTATATGTCGGATGCACGCGAATAAACTAATAACGTGAACGAGAAACGTTTGTATATATACCTATGTGTGTATGAGGTTGATGCGGATTTGAAAGAGTGACCGCCGCATGATCGCACGCGCAGCATTTTCCCAAATTACATCGATTGAATTTTTTTGTTGTTATCGAGGTCAAGATGCGGCCAAGATTCGATGTTTCACCAAGTTAATGACGGATACTCGTTCATACACACGGATAGTCTCGCACTTGTATATGTATATATATATAATTATATATGTACAATAAGGCGACCTGAAAATCCACATTTCGCGGATACATTTATGTTTTGTCATTGCGTGCGAGAATATTGAACGATAAAAAGAATATGAGGTTTGCCATGAAACGCTATGTACATACATACATACACATATATAGGTATGCATATATTGTAAATAATTAATACGAAAATATTTGTAAACTTTTTCAATTCGCAATTTCACACGTCTATCAAGTTGGTATATATTGTTTCTAAATTGTTTTGTCGGCGACTTTTTCTTATTCTCTCCGCACGTATATCGCGTGAAAAGGATATGCTCCATATATACATATAAGGGAATATATATATATATATACAATTATAGATATTTACGCATTAATTAAATCGCTCAAAATAATATAAACTAGACGAATTTTCTCCGTTTTCCAATTTATGCGCGCGCATTTCTTTATTCCTTTTATTCCAATATACATATAATCGTATTGATTCGAGAAGGCAATTGGTCGGATCAAAAATCGACGACGAATATATCTCATAAAACTCTCTTTATACATAGCATATATATATATACATACTCGTGATCCGGGCCGCATATGATATATATATATATATATATATCACCGCAGCGAAAAGAAATAATAATCATTTATTATTCAAGTTTTGTTATTCTTTTTTCCCTTTTACAAATTTTGGAGAAATCATATAATTATAGAAACAAATGAACAAAGCAAGTTTTAGCTTCATAATTGTCGCAAAACCACCCGACCGCCACCAAGTGTCTGTAACATTTTTGGACCGTTTCGATTTTGGGTTCTTTTTAATTTACCCTATTATTATATAAGGTGTATATATATATGTAGGCAATTTAATTCATTCCATAGTCCATCTCGTTATATATAATAATAAATATATGAAACGATTTTCAATACTCTGTAAAATGCACAAGTATATATAGAATATTGCTGCGACGCTTTGAAAATAAATATAATTTTATATATATATACATATATATATATAACGTATAATATATACACTCTATGGCAAATTAGTTAAGAATAAAACGCATTTAAAAGATGATCTGACAAAAGTCGGTCGCAAACTGTATGGAAAAAAACAAACAAAGAAAGAAATAAACACAAACAACAGAAAAAATAGATACTGTAAATCTCGGTTAAATATGAAGTAATGTTTAAGTCAAAGGTGGATCGCATTTAATACCATTTTCGCATTTATCGAATGAGAAAACTATATATATATATGTGTTTAGTTACAGGCAATTGCACATCTATTAAATACAATCATATTTTTCGATAACGCGGCTTTTCACACAATTAGTTTCGATTCAATGTTTTTTTTTGTCTTTTTTTTTTTTGTTGTTTTTTATATAATAATGTACAATTGATGCCTCTCTCTAATATCATAATTATACGCCAAGTGTAATAATGAGCTGAGAAACGATCTATATATATATATATACGTACCACCTATTGATTAATAATATAGTTTCTTTTAAAAGCTTTAAATTAAGGTTCGATTATCGCAGTCATCGCCATAATATACTAATTCTAATCGCCGTTACATGCAGCAATTGCACTTGATAACCAATTTGTTGTACGCACACACACATTTGTGTATACGTATGGGTTACTCTAGGAAGACCTCATTTTAAACTATATTAGAAATTTGAAACAGGTCAAGACGATATATATATATACACATTATATATGTATATTCAAACTCGCGAAGTGCATCAATAAGATTCGAATCGTGAAATTGAAGTGATATACATTATTGTTTTATTGATAAATTATTTTCTTAAAGCGCAAACTAATAATTAAACACACAGACACAGACACATTTTTTATAATAAAAATTGGTATGACATGAATAGCAATTTTAACCATATACTCATAGTAAAAATCCTAAAATGTTTTTTTCACAAATAATGGTAATTTTTTTCATGACGAAAGTCTGTACAAGGCAATTTTTCTCCGTGAATGTATATAGGTAGGAACACATCATAGATCGCGCCTGTGAATCGAGAGATTTATCCGTGGCCGCTTAACTTTTATAGCCCCTCCCGCCGCATAGGTATATGCACGTCCTTATATATTCTCGTCGGATTAATTATTGATCAGCGCGGCTCTTTATTTACGCACACGACTACGAGACGGCTCGTCGCGATATCAACTGTATAAACTTATACACAATTATATTATATATTAGTTTCACAGTTTGATTTATATTTATGCATGTGTATATATGAACACAACCGTCCCATATTATTTAATATACGTCTGTATACCAAACGTCAGGATTTACAATCTTATCCCTTTCTAACCATTTCTTTCGATAATTTTAAGAAACGGCTGTATTAACGTATTTTATATAAATAATATAAAATATATATAATTATGATTTTCGTTCATTAATGCTTATGTATATACATAATACGCGTGTGTTTATCGTTTTCACCAATGTTTCTTATTTTTTTTTTTTTTTTATATATTTATTTCAGTCACGTCAACCTTACATAAGAGCATATGTGTATTGTGTGATTGTGTGTGTGTGTGTGTGTGTGTATAATATAATAATAATAAGATAATTATTTAGGATTCTGAACCTTCTTTTGCTCAAACGGAGAAAGCCACGCGATCATATATATATATAGGATAATGATGCAACGACGGTATAGGTATGTGAAAAATCGAGGCGGCATTACGTCAAGTCTATAACATTGATACTATTATAAAATCAGCAATTAATCTCATTAGCTGTGCAATTGTATAATATGCGCATTTATATATGCGCGTGTATACACATCACTATTATATGCTTGCGTCGTCACTTTCGAACCCCATCATCATATCGACGCATATATATATATACATTATATATGTATTATGTTCATATGAAGCTATAGCGTCAAACATAATTCGACATTTCTTAAAAAAATTATTCCATTTCCATTTCACACAATTAGTACACTTACGCACATACACGCACATATACACCAGGCATGCGTACGTATAAATGCGGTGCATACAAATTATACGCACGTTTCACTGCGGCATTTTCGTCGTTATACTATATATACCTATATGATAAAAGATGCATTGCAATTGATTTTGTTTTTTTTTATGAAACTCCAAACACTATATATAAGTGTCAAAGTTTATTTAACGGATATATTAGACAAAAGTGCGTCTATATATCTATAATGAGAAATGAGTCGACCAACTTTTTAAACTGATCTATACAGATGTCCCGTCGCAAATAATTGGAGTTTTATTTATGTTTATTTGTGGGTTTTGCGAATTCACAAAAGTCGACGTTAAATAAAAGGAGAAAAAATAAGAAGACAAAATAAAATGAAAAATTTACTATTTTAGGTATAAGGGGATAGAAGCAATATTTTCGGGAGAAAATTTCAGAAATCGATATACTGCCAGCCAAATCGTGAATAAAAATCAAGGATGATGCGGGAAAAACATCATGTTTTTTGCGCAGCTATATTCCGTCAATGAAGATGAGGTATACATACGTATATATAATAAGGTAACGCATACATGTAGTACGACTTTTCTTAAACGATTGAATTGAGAAAAGAAGCCGTATGGAAAATGACACGTAAATATAAAGAACAACAACTCAACATATATTATTATTAATTACTATATATATTTCAACGTTATCGCTTGTGCTCTCCATCCAGAATTGTTTCTTGGAAATTTTGTTTGCTGCTCGATTTTGTATATCGATTTCTTCCAAGCATATATATATACGCATCATATAATATTCCGAATTTTTAGTCGAGCACGATAAAACGATTCTGAATGAAGCTGCAACAACAAAGTTTAGTTGAAAGTTTGCTACTCCATTTCTCGCGCGCAGTCCTCCTCATTATTTGTACGTGTATATATATATATATATATGTATAGTCGTCAATTTCAATGGGGACTTAATTATGTGTACGCAACAAAATACGACGTATATATATACGCACACTTTCTATATAAACTGGATCTTGGAATCAACTTTTTTATAGGAAATGTCTGCAGCGAATTCGTCACCATATATACATTAAGCGAATCGATATATATATATATATATATAAATAAATTAAAGATGTAGAAGAAATAAAAGAAATATATTGAAGTAATATATATAATATAAGAATGTAATTGTGAAAATTTTGGGAAATTTCATGGTGGTCCCGGCTATTGAAATGCATTTATTGTTTCGAAGGAACTTGTTCAATTTTCTTAATATTATCTGCTAGAAAAAAAAGTAAGATATTATTATTACTAATACCTACCTACCATCTTCTATACTATATAAAGCAACCAACTTATTCAAGTACGAAACAAAAAGCTCAAATCTATATTATACTGCACCACCAGGCGCTTAGCTCTTATATATATATATGTCATCGTTTCATACACTTTGAATACATTTTAAAAAGTGTATATGCTTTGAGTTGATTGCTTTATATACTTATATATATATATATTTATATATAAGTAATGGTTATATATCTTTCTTTTTTTTTCCTTTTTGAAAATTGAACAAGTTAGGTACTTCGAAAGAAATGCACAATTAAAAATAAATTCCTGCTATTTCTATGTTTGTCGTACAAGTACTATATATGTGTGTGTGTGTGTGTGAGAAAGATTGCGTACAAAAGAAAATAAAAGAATAAAGCTACCGACGATATACATATACATACATAGTATTTTTAATAAAATGCGAGCAAAGTAAACGCGCGAAGCGAATAACGAATCGCCGAGAAAAATAAAGAATAAATTAATAATGAATAGGAAAGGAAGGAAATTTCGTCCGACTTATTCATCATTCGCTCGATCGTTCGAGTAGCAACAAACTGTCATTGATTCATAGGTAGGTATAGATCGCAATATATATTATGTGTATGTGGATCGAACGTGCAGGAAAAGACGATCGTCGTCTTCGATCCTCGAGGAAAAGAAGAAAATTCAAGTTGAGCCGCGAAAATATATACATATATGATATACGGAAGATCCAATTCGAAAATTGGAAACTGATAATTGTTCATATGTATATATATATAATTGTATACAAGGGTCCGTTGAAACGTTGCGAAGCAACGGGGAATCCCCTATACTATCTTCGCCCCCAAAGGGGGCGCGTGGGGGGGAGGGTGCGCGGCGGGGGGGCTGCGCCCCCCGGACCCCCCGCTTAAAAACTAACCTAACCTAACTGTCACAACCCGCCTGGAACGCATTTTTGCATGGACATCCGGTTCTAAAATTATACGTATATAAATTGTAGATATATATATATATACATATACGGACAATGAGGAAAAATCAATAAAATATGAATATATATATCTATATATTGTTGACAAATCGAAAATTCCCGCATTATTCCGGCAATCTGGTGTATATGTAAATATAAACACACTACAACTTTCGGGTATAAATTAAGCTACATATGTACTATTTAAAAGTTCATAGACAAATATATATATGTTAGAAGAGTAGTTTACGAGGACATTTGCATAAATTTGCATGTTTTTTATTTCCCTATCATTTCCCATGTTAAATTTACGAGGACAGTATATAAAGCAATATAAAATTTGTCGAGTGTTTTTTTGCAGATGTTCGCAAGTATCAGGGATTATACATATATATAAAACATATTTTATTCATCCCCAGTATAAATTATTGAAACGTCAAGAATCGGAATTCGGGATTATAAATGTGACATCCTTAACAATTAATATGGTAGGATGAATAAGTTGGCCATTGTGGTTCCATTAATTTCTCTTTATTCCCTACGTTTCGACATCAACTTTGATGTCCTCATCAGGTTACTACTACGGTTCAAATTAACGTATGAATCCTTAACAATGGCATGGATAGAAAAGAATTCATGAGGTGTGTATATGTATTATGTATATAGCTTCTGAATTCTGATTCATTATTAGTGGCGTTTTCGTTTTTGCTGGCTCGTCACTGAAATTGCATTGAATTTTGAATTTCGGCGGGCAAAATTCAAAATTATACATTATAATAATAATAATATAATGACGCGGAAATGTTATGCCCTCTGATGGTAATAAAAAAAATAATAGAGATAAGTAAACTTTTATCCATACATCGCTCGCCGCCGATGAAGAATTTAAAAATGTCGATGAATTATGATATCTTATTTCAACGCGAGTCGTGTATTATGTATATATATATATAGTATATCGCTTATTTGATTATTTATATATGTATAAAATTTATTTTTAAAATTGAACGTTTGTTTTTTGGATAAACAAAGCTAATATAAATGATAAATGTAAATAGTATAATATTCGCAATAGTACAGTATATAGTACATATATATGTATAAACATAGATGAATGAACGGTTTGAAATGAACGCGCGCGTTTGCGTGTATTATTTATTATTATTATTGTTTGTTGGATAATTATTTGACATACCAGTCGCCGTCCAGCACTCGGGGCAATCCTGGCATAAGGTCGACCACTCTTGCTGGAAATCCTCGAAGCTGCCCATCTCGAATCCGCGATTCTTTCACTCGCCGGAAATATACGCGTGTATATATATATATATATGTATGCATATATGTTTCAATAATTATTATATACGTATATAGGTATATGTGAATACTGCAGAGTTTTTGGTTTTTTGGCTGCACCGTCACTTCGCGATCGAACAAATTAACGACAGATCGAACCGCAGACCATCAGATCGGAACCGTCGGCAGTCCCGCTCCCGCCGCGCAACGATCCGATTTCGGTTGATCTCTGTCGTTCCCGCGGCGCTAGCAACTACAAATACATAATACATACATCCATACATCTATACACATATACGTATACGTTCACGCATACATGCGTACGCATGCATATTATTACGGTATATACACGCGTATATATATATACGCGCTATACACAAAACTCTCCGTCTCTCTCTCTCTCTCTCTCTCTGTATCATATTGCTCTTTTAGACTTTATACGTATATATGTATATATATACGTAAATGATCCTTAATTCTGCTCTTGCTCCTTTATTCCAAGGTTCTGCGTTTACTGTTAAAAACGAGCAATGCATTTTATATGCATACTCATACTTACATGTATATAGATCGGTAACTTGAACACGCGCTTGAGCCGGACCGCGGCATTTCGCAGTTTTGCGCTCCGAATCTCAGAACGAAATGGAGCTTGTATATGTCAATTGTACGGTAGGTACATTATATTTCCAAGAAGAATTTGATGCAACATACTACGTGTACATACATACTTTATCATTTAAGCCACGGTAACGAAATGTGTGACACAACTATATATTATCCCGGTGAGAGAGGCGGGCATATAATGAAATATATTCAATGAAAGGATCGACTGAAATCGCAGAAAAATTGATTGGAGGAAATATATACATATATGTATACATATTATTATTGATATAAAAAAAAAAGCAACGAGATTGTCGTGTCGAAATTGAAAGGTTATAGTCTATACACACATGTGTATAATTTCTTTACGACATGCGTAGACATATGCAAATTTATTGATCTATATACGATAGATTGTATTTAATTAACAGTTTGTTTTTTGGTGTCTCGTACAATAAGATGTTTTCGATACATCTTACCGTGTATGGTGTACGCACATATATAGGTGAACCAGAAAATGCATTCTAATAAAAACCGAATGAAAATACATTTTACACGCGAACGGGCCATACGCATGCTCGCAAAATGAACTCGTTCATTCCCTGGAAGAGACGAGAAACTCCATTATTTTCCATCTAGTGTGTAAAAAATATGCTCGTACAATCTCCGAAAGGAATAATGGACTTGCAGAATGTGAAATGAAATGGAAAAGTTATCATTTTTCATGTGGAACCTGCTTGACATCCAATTTCGAATTTTCAGCTGGTAGTCATTGATCTTGTTAGGAAATTTAAACGCGCAACACCTTTCGTTGGGTTAAATTGGAGCACTCCACAGATTACATTCGAGCAAGGCCTACTTATTTAATTATTTATCGCATCCTTTTCTCTCTCTCTCTCTCTCTCTCTCTGCTTATCCTTACCGTAAATGTAAATAACGAAAAATAAAATTTTAAATATTTACTCGGATTGATACGTCAAGATTCAATTTCTTCAAATTTCTGTTTCGAGATATATAAACAACTTTATTACAAACATTACAAAATATTTAAAATGAATAAATTATTTTTTAACTTTTAAGAAACCAGCAGTACTCGAGAAATACTTGGCGTTGGCTTCGTTCACTCTCTTTTCAGCAGCTTGAGGATTGACTATTTCCAAACCCTGAAATTATCAATGTATTAAAAATTAATCGTCACATTTTAAAAGCACCTATCTGATAATAATATTTATAACTGTAGTCGCGATAAAAATGAATCATTTTAAAAATCTGAAAATTTCTTTTAAATACCTGAAGCGGAGTAAAGGCTACGCTGGATGCTGTTCCGGAAACTTGCTTCTTTACCGATGTGCTGCCTCCCCAATGTTGTTGTTTTTGCAAGTTTTTCTGCAGAGTTTTCGAAATTCGTACTTTCGTCTTCTCATCGATTTGAGGTAATCTGATACGGCTTTCAATCTGGAAGAATCGAAACAAAAGTTGTACTTTTAATTTTTATAGTTCTATCTAAAATTAAACCAATTTTCCTTCATTAATATCTATTCAATTTCTTTAAATCAAATAGGGTTTGGTTGAATTTAAAAAAAGAAAAATTGAATTTAAAGGAAATGGGTCTCTTTGCTCGCATTGCCCGTCGTACGAAATAAGAGCAACGTTAGTATGCATCGCGCACTACGAAGAGATTCGAAACTACCGCTGCTTACGGTTCACGATTTTCGTTTCGTTGTATTTAGGACTAGAAATGTAAAAATTAACTTACATCCGCGAAATTCATTCGATTGGCGTGTTTCCTGAACTCGGTAATGGCATATCGCTCCTTCATCTTCCTCACTCGTTTTCCACCTCGTTTCTTCCTGCCAGGATCGATTGGTTTTGGCAGAGGTTTCACAAACTTTACCGGCGGCGGCTCTTGAAGCTTATCAAGCTTCTTTTCGATTTCTTCACGAAACATTTGACCGATGTGGCCATCCGTGCTCTCGTGAGCTGCATCTACGCGAGCTGCCAGCATGCCTTTCGAAGCTACGAGTCTTGCCGCCTTCCTCCGTAAATCTGGTGGAGTATCTTGAACAATTTCCGAATAATAAATGAATCCTGTATGCGGTAACGCTGTCACTTGTGAAAATCCGGATAGAGTGGTTTTTTTAGATCCCAACAGTAACAGATTGCAAGCTGGCATCTTTGATAACTTTGTCAAACCTCCAGCAACACCTAATTATAAAATTATTGATAAATATTAGAATTATAAGCCATCGATAACTACTAACATTATTAATGTCATTTTTTTAATATCAATTCTATATATATTTAAATGTACCTCGCAATTATACGATGCGTATTTCTAAATTAATACATTTTAAATCGATATTATATTATGCATGATCGCTATACAATTATAGGTAATAACAATAACGGCAGGACCGATCGTACTACAGTACTGTTACTCATTGCTGTTAAGAATTATCTATAATTTTAGATAATATATTTTATTTCGCCACCCTACTGCAGAAAGTACGATAAGAAAGAATTATTTACCCATAATTTTAGCAGCTGTCGAAGCTCCTACAATTGTAGATAAATTTGGCGCGATAAATGCCATTCTGCTTTCGACATACTCGAATATTTTCTGTTTACAATTATTGAGTTCGATAGCCATGTCGCACACTTCAATGATGGCATTTTTTTCTTCGTCCGTCAGTAACTGCCTGCATGAAACAAAATGTATAAATATGAAGATAAAGAAAAATTTAAGAATATAAAAAAAATTTAAGAATAAAAGAAACGTTTCATGAAAATCTGAAACTCACCCTTGAGTCGTCGAAGCAGTAACAGAGACAACCATTATTGTCGCTTGCGTGAGAAATTGTTGTAAAGTTTCATTATTCTTTGCTCGATCTAAATCATTCCCCAATTCTTTTACCGTCATAACGTACTCTAGTGCTCCAACTACGAGA
>JAPYZR010012617.1:0-10946 GCA_030522945.1 Trichopria nigra
AGACAATCTTGCGAGCGAAGCGAGCCGGGGGTCCAGGGGGCAGAGCCCCCTGGTGGGGTTGGCGGCCGGAGGCCGCAGGGGCGAAGCCCCTAGTTAAAATTGCATTTAATTATGTGGCCACGATTTTGACTAAGTATCTTGCCTAATAACTGTTCAGTTAAATTATTCAAAATGTGTACATATATATCGTATCTATAATAACTATGCAGTAAAATTATTCAAAATATGTATATAAAATAAATGAACAAATATTATTAGATACGTACTATCCAGTAAAAATATAAAGTTTATTTATTTACGTGCCCTCTTAAAACCATTCCCTTGTAATCGTTTTGAAATACAATACTTATGCAAAACTTAGCAGGACGACAATTTGACCTATTTTCTGTTATAATTTAATAAACATAAATAAAATAAAACACCGAGATGAAAATCGTACGAATGAATTTCTCGTACGTAAATATTGGAGAAGATGAGGTTGAAGTTATTTCGTTATATATTTTTATTAATCATAATCGTAAAATTTAAGTTCGTATATATATACTGCGCTTAAATCCTAAAATTGAAAAAGAGTCAAGTGAAATATATTCACAAGGAATACAATAAAAAAAAAAATAAAAAAAAAAAAAAAAAAAAAAAATAAAATAAAAAAATAAAAAAAGCGAAAAAAAACAAAAAAAAAAAAAAAAAAAAAAAAAAAAAAAAAAAAAAAAAAAAAAAAAAAAAAAAAAAAAAAAAAAATATATATAAAAACAAACCTCCAGGTGTTATCCATAAATTAAAAAAAAAAGACGGTTCTCAATTAAGCATTTCAAGACTCAATTACGTAACGCAAAACAACAGACGATGTTTGGTCTGACAGGTGTAAAAACGGCCATCCTGCGGATTTGTAACGGTCGTAAGAAGAAGAAGAAGAAGAAGAAGAAGAAGAAGAAGAAACTGGAGTAACAGAGAAAACGAATGAAATGCTCCGACGAGCGAGCAAACATCGAGCGTGTAATTTGCTCTTTAAAGAACACTTGAGCGATAATTACGCTGGTTTAGGGTGCAAAAGAGAGAACGTGGCAAAGAATGAAAGCTGAAAAGAGCGAGATGGGAGAAAGTCGGAGGGGAAGTGCCGTGGAAAGTTCTTCCGTCGTTTATTTTTCGCAGCCCGGCAGCAAAAAGATACGTGGTGTACTTTTAATTAGTACCGGGGTGCATTTACACCGAGAGCACGATGAATCTTTGTTGATTCAGAATTCACTTCGGCGAGTCTTATTTCTTAATCTGTGCTTTATAGTGTACTTTCCGCGTCTTTTATTCGCAGTGTATAATTATACAGTAGAGGTTTTTAAGCACAATTCAGAATTCACGATTTCGGATTATTTGTCTGTATATATTTAATTACGAACTCAGATTTCGCTTGCAATTAAAATCTAGTTTCAGAAGCAGCAGTGGCAGAATGTACCCTAACAGCACATCCGACTCAGGATAATGTCCCCAAGAGTTCCTCAGGACGTCCGAATGTCTTCTTTCATCCTCTCAACTTCCTTACGATATCCTCTGACCTAATGATGACCTGAGGACAGCGAGAGGATAAGAAAAGCGGACATTTGGACGTCCTGCGGAACTCCTGAGGACGTCCCGAGTCAGACGTGCTGTTAATTTGATTAATTTTAAGAAATGGTAAAAGTATAAATAAAAAGTGATTGAAACGCATTTTTTTTTTTTTTAATTTGGGCGTTGGAAGGGTGATTCCACAAGACATATGCAATCCTCAAAAAAATATCGCTGAAATTGTTTCAGAATTAAACGATGATTATCCGAAATAAATTACTTTTGTTGCTGGTATATAAGAGAAAATAATTTATTTGGGATACTTCTCCTGTAATTTCGATCCGATGCCACCGATATTTTGTTGAGGATTGTCTATGATGTGTAGAATCACCCTTCCAAATCACGAATTTTGAAAAAGTGTTTCAATCCTTTTCTATTTATACTTTTCTATTGTTTTTAGATTAGGTCGGTAACTGCTCTACTTTAGATCAGTTTTACTTTAGATTTTAAGGTTTTGATCTTAGGGACTCCTAAAGTGGGTCGATTGATTAATACCCTCTAAATCCTTATAATCTACAATATTCAAATTAAGCAGAAACTATAGATAAATTTTCAATTGCAATTTAATAAAATATTTTATTTGTAATTGGTCGAGAATTCGCAAGAATAAAGAAAGGAATTGTAAAATTCTGAACCAATTTCACTGAAATTTTGTATTTTAATGAACGTACATTCATTTTAAAAAAAGGACCATAAAGGAACCATAAAAGAGCTAAAATAGATTTGGACTTGAAAATATACCTGATTTCTGTTCAATTTGAATGATTTAGATTAGGAATTGACGTTACCGACCGAGCCACTTTAGTAATACTGTTCAACCTTTGAAAAAAAACATACAAAAATCGTTAAATCTAGTCGAAATAAAAGTTTACGTAAATTAGAAATAAAAAAAAATGTATAAAAATCATAATATATATATGTAATTATAGCGCCCCGGCAAGAAAGTTACCAAAAAAATGAATAAAATTAAAATAATAAAATAATAAAAAAATCGTTATTATTTCAGTTTAAAGTTAAAAGATTGACTCGAGAACGTCCACCACTTTCGAAAGAAAACAGAAATGAAGAAGCATCGATAATGAAGTACTAGTTGTTAGCGATAGTCTTTGATCTTCTGTTTGGTTTAGCACGGATTATTTCTTCATTAACGCACTCGATATTGCCCTGATTACTTGAGAAATTATACTACATTTAAAGCCTAGCATGGAGAAGCGCTATTTAGCAAATAATTTATAATTGACCCATTCAAAGTACGAAAATGTGTTGTCTTACATTATACTTACAAATTTGATAGCATTACATTCTTTAAAATATTCTTCTTAATTGATTAACATAATACTAACCCCAGGTATAAATAGTTAAGAAGTAGTCACATTATATGGGCTCAAGTACCTTTGATGTTTACTGATGGAACTTAAGAACAATATATATATATATATATATAGGGTGTTTCATTTTAATCCGACCACGCAGATACCTCTGTAAAAATGAATATCAAAAAATTACCTCTACAAAAGTTGAAGGGGATAGAGGGGGCCATCCAATGGTACCAACAACCTTAAACTCGATTTTCAAGGTTATATCAAGGTCAGAGTGATTTTTTTAAATGGGAACCCCTATTTTTATCCCGGATTTGGAAAGAGCGGAAAATTTTACGTTCAAAACGATATTTATACGATATAGAATTACATCTCTGAGGATATTCAGGACATTTCATGAATTTGCATTAAATGATGTTTATATGTATTGAAAATACCATTGTTTCGTTGATAAACTGCATAAATCCCAGTCTTGACTGGCTGGGACATCCTCAGGACCATCCTGAAGCTATGCAGGACGGATATAGGATACTCAGGACCATGTTAGGATGTCCTGAGGATGTCCCGTGCTGTATGGAATAGTATTCTATATATAAAACACTACTGTCAAAGTATTTAATAATAACGATCAATTTTCTAGTTTCATACTTTTTCCATTATTCTATGAAAATCGTTGTTTCTTATTATCAATATCCATTCGTTTCTGATATTATTATAACTTCTGGGTAATAATGTTGTTTTTTTTTTTATTTTTTCTTATCAAATTTTATTTTTATTATTACCAATTTCATATAATATACATTAACGAATCGTTTTACGTCTTATACTACTGTTGCATTTAAAAAAAAAATTACAATTTACTTGTTTTTTAAACTACACAGAAGTTTCCAGAACCCAAAACGAATATTTGACGTCCTTATTATTGACACAGGAACTACTTGATTCAAGTGTATTGTTGATCTCTCCTCCAGGTGGCTCGAGTTTCAACTATTTTAATTGGTCGGCATCGGACGATCCTTATTTAAATTCTATACGAGCGTCGAATCCAAATTTGAATAAGTCAGTGATTGTTTTGGGATAATTTTCTAAAATTGTTAAATCTTTAATTCATAAATTAATTGTTCTCGTGTTCCAATTATAATTTTATATAATTTAAATCATATTTTCAATTAATTTTCGCGTAAATTATGACAATGTATAGTTCAATTCATTCTTTGATAGCGACGTTATTCTATTTTTGGGACACTTGAATTTTTTGTTTTCTTCATTTGTTATATATACGTTATCAATACATTCATTTTTGACGATTTCACCTTTTTCTGGACGTCAAACCTTTGCTTTTCTTCTGATTCTAAATTTTTTCCGTTATATATATTATCGATTATTTCGTTCTTTTAGACATTTTCGATTGTAGTTGACTGTTTTAAATTAATTTTGTCCCTTTCATTATTTTTCAACGATTTTGTCAATTTCGATTCAATTTTTTTACTGTTGTTAGCTATGTCTTAAGGTGGTTCTAAAGTAGAACAGTTATCGACCGAGCACCACCTCTTGCCAGCACCAAAAATAATTTATTTCTGATAATTCTCGTTTAATTTTGAACCAATTTTAGCGATATTTTTTTGAAGATTGTACATGTTATGTAGAATTACCCTTCCAAAGCCCGAATTTTGAAAAAATGTTTCAATCCTTATTTATTTATACTTTTCTTGTTTTGAGGTTAGGTCGGTAAGTCATTTACCGAATTTAGTCACTTTAAAGACTCACATATTTTGTCAATTTACGTCGGCTTCTATAAAATTTTCTTTGTGATTGTCTATTTTGGCTTTTTTGGTCATTTATTTTGTTATTTTTATTTCTTATTGTAATTTTTGCTATATGTTTGTGTCAATTTTTTTCCATTTTGTCCAGTTTCATATATTTAATTTGCTTTAATAATTTTCACTAATTTTGTTAAAATTGTTGGTATTTATTTTTGTCCGTGTTTATCCTATTTACTTCTATCCTATTTGTCAATGTTTTTATATATGTCATGATTTTTTTTATTGTAATCATTGTGACCAAAACAAACCAAGAAGTACAATTCTTTTTACTTCGACCCTCACCGTAGGTCGGAAGAAGTATTGAATTTGGTCCCCCTGGAAAAAAAAATTACCCCCTATTTTTTCATCAAATGTCCGCGTTTCAGACCATAAGGAACCCAAAAATGCAATAAAAAATTTTTGTCCGTTAGTCTTTACGTTACGCTAAATTTGTACGCGCTGTAATTCACGAACGAATCAACAGAAATGCTTTCATAAACTGTTTTTGGATATGCCCTGGCCTAACTTAGAACTGAACTAACTTCTTTTTGGATATGTCTAAGCCCAACTTATCAGATAAAGAGCTAAAATATATCCTTCATGTAATAGAGGAGGGGGAATGAAAAACCATCTACATTTTTTATAGGAAAATTCTTACAAACTTGAGTAGTTTCCGCAATTTTCGGGTCATAAATCACCAACGAGTACTCAAAATACTTGTAAAATGTTGGTGTGTGTGTGTGTGAACCTTATGGCAAGGTAAGTAATGTTGCTGTGAAACCTTATAGCAACATTACTTAACCTTGTCATGAGGTTCGGTGATGTTAGGGTAGTCATCCAGTAGCTTGGTATATGAAGCAAAAATTTTTGATCTCGTCGGTTGCGGGAACACATCGGGCAAACAAGCGCCACCTGGTGGACGGATAATTAACTCCAAACGAGTCATTGTCGATACTGAAGATAATCTGGCGTTTTGTTGCTGTTATTACTATACTTCTTACAATTGAATATTTATAATACACACAATCACTATATACACGAGTAGATAAATATTTATTTCATTAAGTGTCCTGCTCGTTTAAAGCAAAAAATAAAAGACACTCTAAAGCCTAGTAAATATACTTACTATAAATAAAGACAAAACTTGCTGAGCAAACACATATACCATATAGTTGACAACCATTCTCCATTACCATTCCCATATGGCTGACTCAATAATGACTATAGTTGATACAATCAACTCCAAGTTTCTCCAATAAAACTTCTTTTTTCGTGTAACATGCAACTACAAATAAAGATTTTAGAGTCGAGTATATTCCATTCCTTATAACAAAAAATCCGTGCTCTTGAGTTAAAGAAATATTTATTTGATATCGAGCTTTTGTTTATTGAAACACTCGCTTTACATGAGTTTAAACATGACGTTTCTCCTTTTAAAGTATATCACTTAATTCGTTTTAACATTCTGTAATCCGAAATTTAAGAAAATATTTGCTTGCATTAAAGCTTAAATTTAATCATTTATTTATGTGCAATATAAAATAGCTTTCAAGTAAAAATATATATTTTCTTGCCTTCTGCTTTTTTTTTGTTTTTTTTTTTTTTTTTATTTCTAAAATCCCTGCCAAAAGTATATGCAATTTTTAGATCCTTAATATTTATCCATCGCTAATACAATAGTCACGATGATGACTATCGAAGCAATAATTTGACGTTCAATGCGGAATTTTCCAGCATATATCTATAATATACGAATATTTTCTGAAAAAAAAAACTATTGAAAAAAAAAGTGTCACGATTCCGGTCGCGTATCTGCGTCAGGTACTAGCCGCATTACTGCTATGTGCAGAGGCAGTGTGCAGTCCGCATAGCTGAAGTGCCGGCACAGGCAAGCAGGAAGGCATAAGTGTGCTACTCGCTCCGTTGGCGCGCATAAGGGTTGATAGTGCACGAGGTCGCAACGTATACCTACGACCTTACACATGTAGGGCGTGGTCGCGGTCCGCCAATCCGGGGTCGAGGAATACTCGAAAGCCCAAATCGAACCGAGTAAAAATTTTAGCGGCCATGTCAAACGCCAGCGCACATAAGGGGATCAGCGCGGTTGATCTCGGCTTACATTTTCCTTGCCTTATGTATCCCCCTACGAGCTTTTCCCCCTGCCGCCGAGATTTGTCTCTCCGCGGAGCGACCCTTTTCGCGACTTTGAGTTTTCCCTTGCGTATATATATACCTATATATATACGCTACTCGCATTCGGTATATACGTGCATTTTTCACGACCTCCGAAGACGTCTTCTTGACCCGCGCTACCAAAGTCTCGTTTCCTTTGTTCGAACTTGATTACACGCACACACACACAGATTCATATATATAATATTGAATGAATAATGGTAGTATGGTTGGTGGTACATAAATTTCATGAAATTAATTGAATTGATTTAAATGTTTGATATTCATATTTCCTAATTCGGGCGGAATAGTAAATTGACGTCTCGTAAATATGTCAGAAATATTGATAAATAATTGCAGAATATTTTTTATTACTATAGATCCATCCAGGTTTATCTAGATTCCAATAATATTTATTTCCCTGTAATTTCACATCCTGAGAAGTAGAATATTCAAGGAACATTAATATTTTTCCCAATTACAATAATCTTCAAAATCGTGTAGGAAATATTTCAAGAATGCCTCGTGAACCGTATGTGCAATATTACAAAAATATTATCAGAATATTCCAAGAATGTCTCGTTTCCTTTATATGTAATAAATTAGAAATAAAAATAATTTTCAGTGATATTATTTTAAAAATATTGTTAGAGTATTTAAACTACAGTATATAATATTCAAAAAAGTATAAAAGTGAAACATTTTGAAAATATAACATTTTGTGAGATTTTCAATCGTTCAAACAGAATAACGCGCTCACTATTTTCTGATTTCGATCTTCTAAATATAAGAACTTATATTTAAATAATTTTATTCCTAGCGTATTTCAGTTTTTTCTATATTTTAATTTTTTATAAAAGCATTGGTGAAATATTCTTTAGTATTTATATATCGTTGATAATAAATTATTTCAAATATTCTCGGAATAATCATCAAATATTGATTATTTTTCGATTGTCATTATTTATAGTGTTTGTAATGTTATAAATAAAATATTCACATCATCTTCTTGCAACATATTCTTCTTGTAATACGTAGAATATTTTGCAAATTCGTAAATGAAACGTAGCAAAAAAAATCCTATTCTTGCGTGATTTCAAATGACCTATTCCGATAATATTCTCGTGATGTTTTTTATAAGAATATTCAATGTGTCACATGGAATATTCTACGAATTTACATATATAAAATAATCTTAGACTCTCCCATTTTCAATGTTTGTAATGTCTCTGAGAATATTCCAAGAACGTCGCGATAATTACCCAAACGTCCATCGCGGATAAATTATATTTATTCTTCGGATATTTTGTACCGAATCTCTATAGTTGAAATCATTCCACTGAATGGTTCTTCTGAGATTTGGTGGGCAACATTTTCTAAATGATATTGCTGTAATATTTTCGATAGATTTAGACTAACGAGGGCAGATTTACCATCAGAAGATGACTCTACAATATGACTCTACAAAAGAAAATCTATTTTTAGTACTACAAGACAATTCCACGATATACAAAAAAAAACAAATTAGATTTGACTTGATTTATATAATACTTTCAATTTTTTAATTGCGGGAATAAATGATCGAAATTAAGTTCCTGCTTGGACCCTCGAAGGTGTGAGAAAATAAAATGAAAAATTTTCATGCAACAATGGTACCCAACTATAGTTCTAAACGTGTAATATCGTAATATTCATAAGTTAGACCGTCTGAAATATCTTTGTCATTTCCAGTGTACTAATCGTCTTTCAGACATATGTCCACAAGTAATCTAATCGGATTCATTTTCACGCCCTATAATAAACATTGATCAGATGACCAAACTGGGATTTTTTATTTTTTATTTCTCATCGATGATAATTATAGTCCATCAGTTGTTCATATGAGATCCCACCTAGAATATCCATTTCACGTGGACATCAATAAGATATAAACTGCACACTATACCATCCTGGATTATTCTCAAGACCAGTCGTAAGAGTCCATCATATGACCACGTCAAAGATCACGTCTGAAATATCTTTTTTACGCCTAATAATAGACATCCAGCAGGTGGTGTCCGCCAACAGTTTTGTAATATTCAGCATAATCACTAATTAACGTCTACTTAATTCTATGATAATAATCTTTAGGATATTCTTTCGATGTGATTTTATTCTAGTTGTTGCAAAATTTATTTCAAAACTTACCAACAGTATTACCATAATATGATTACAATTCACTACAACTCTAACAATACTTGTTTGATAATATTACCCAACTATTTGTCACATGACTAGTAGGAAAAATTATTAACATTTTTTTTTTTTTATAATAGTATTTCTCCACATTTTCGGTGTACAGGACAATAAAAAACGATTTCACACTCGTAATTCCTACACTGTCTTTGGTACTGGAAATGTTGCATCAAAAACAATATGGAAATGAAGATATTCATAAATGATACATCCATAAAAGTACTGTTCAATGAAGTAACAATTTCCACAAACTCGCATCTACTTAATGTGTACGACTACATTCTGATAATAGCATATAGTATACGGTTCACAACTGCCAAGAATTAGAGTAGTAACCATTACGGAATTGCCGTTAAGGCCAATGTGGGTGGAAATATACGTACGAGGCGGTATCAAGGGTATCAAGGTAAGCCAACGAGGGAAATTGAACGGTACGTTAAGCAAAATTTTTGTGCGTCGCATTGTACAGGCAAGCATATACCCAGTATATAAATATATGCTCACCGAGTAAGTTGCACACCCTGATGCTACACATATATATACGCATATGCGCGGGTGTGTGTGTAAGAAGATACACGTATGCTCGCTTAGACCGCAGCGTATATAATAGGAGGTCGGGCGGAGGGAAACTGGCGGGAGTATACGAGAAGGGTATGTACCGACGACGACGTCGGGAGTTTCGGGCGCCGGGAAGACGAAGAGGGTCGATGAGGAAGGTCTTGCGGGATTCTTAATGGCGAAAGGCCTCGGAGGTAACACTAGGGCTATTAAACACACGCTGCGCTAGTGAGCGTTTCATTTCGCCATCTCGCTCCCCTACGCTCCCCTACATTACTTTCCGTCCCTCTCGGTTTTTCCCCGGCTCCTCTCGCCATTTTCTACCCCCGAGGTGTCCCGAAAGTTGCCGAAATAATTGATGCTGAAATCAGAGCCGTATATTAACGATGAATTCCTAAAGAAGGCGATGATGCACGCGTTTGCCCCGCAGAGAACGACGTATAATAGGCGTGTGCCTTTAACCCTCCGAAGTCTTCGCAAAATACGCTCTCTCTCCCCCTCGTTGGGTTCTCTCGTGCCGTTAATGGGAAACTTGATTTTCCGGATTTCTTCGCCGTGCACAAAGTAAAACTTTAAGTTCCACGACGATGTCTGATGATGCCGTTCGGCTTTACCAGACTGAAAACGGAGTGCTGGCATACCTTGCGGATATGAGGTGGAGATTGCAGACGCAAATCGGTTATATATTTGGGCATGTGTGGAACCTAAAAATGTACCATAATAAGGTATGCCTCATGTGGGAAAGAGTAAATAAAATTAATGAATTCAGATATCTGCGATTTTTGAGAAAATAAATTTTTGTCATTTTGTCGACGTGGTTTTTGTTGCGTTCAATTTTATAAAAATCCATAACATATATAGAAATACTCGTACAGAATAAAACAATTTCATTTTGGATTTCAGAAATTTGAAACTGATCGTAATCAGCTCTCGAAATCCCCTACGTATCGAATATCATCTATAAACCAAGCAAGGCTTCAAATTTTTATACGCCCAATATACAGGGTGGACCAAATGAGTCTATAATGGGAAATATCTCGAAATAGAGGCATAATAAAAAAAAAAATACTTTAGACAAAAGTTGTAGGGGGCGAAGGGGGACATGCAATGGTATCATTAACTTTGACCTTGAATTCGAATTTCAAGATTATTTAGAGGTTACAACGGTTTTTTTAAATGGGAACCCCTATTTTTGATCTCGGATTTGAAAAGAGCGGAAAATTTTACGTTCAAAACGATATTTATACGATATTTTCAACAA
>JAPYZR010012618.1:0-11029 GCA_030522945.1 Trichopria nigra
TCTTATAAAAAATTCTGAAAGTAAGAAATTCAGAAATCGAAACGTGACCAAATTCAATACTTCGTGCCTACCTACGGTGCGGGTCGAAGTAATTTACTTTGCTAATAAATATGTTGAAAAATTCTTACGATTCATTATTATTGTCTAAACTAAGAAAATATTACTATAGTCATAATGTTTTTTTTTGTTTTTTTGTTTTTTTTGTTTTTTCAAAAATAAGAAACTTGTACACTTAATCAGTATTAATGTTAGTCCACGTCATTGCGACTGACGCTTGTAAACAGAATAAATGATTACACAATTTTTAACGTTGACTGAAATACGGATTTTAGATTCGAATATGCAATTAACGAGGATAACGACTAGATTTTCGGCCCTGCTGAGTCAGCAGCTTTTTACGTTTTGCTTACTTACAATAAATGTTTTGCTTTCTGTTGCTAGGGCGTTCGAAGCAACGTACAATTATATTCCCTTTCCCAATCTCGTAGTTCATCCTAGAGAACTCGAGGTTGATTAAATCGATTTCTAATCCGAAGTACAATGTCATTAGGAAGATTATTTCTACCTCACTAAACATTGGACCTTAATCAGATATATTCATAACAATTTGATTACTCTAATAACTTTGTAAATTATTAATTTATTGACTATTAGTAACGTGTCAATTAAAATTAAAAAAAAAGAAATAGAACCGAGGGTGACTGGTTGTCATTTTTATGAAGCGTCTGTAATGTCAACAAATATTAACGGATGTATAAAAAAGCTACTGCAATGCAAGTTTAATAATCCAATATTCATGATCATTTTCATTTCTTCCTTCTTCTTCCCATTATTATTAAACATATTTTTAATAATTTCATTTCTTTGTGATTTGACATTAAAATATTGTCTGATAGATGCACAATGAATTTCTTATCTGTAAACATTAATAAAATAATAGAATATTTAATTAATACATATATATTTAATGTAATAATGTTATTTCAGTATATTATTTATGTAATAATCTCAAATACTGTAATATTGTATTTGAAAAATGTTACTTTAAACAAAATTATCCCTGAATAAAAAATTGTTTATTATATATACTGTTGGGAAATATTGTAACAATTTTTTTCGTTAAAATAATGTAATACATATTTTGGACATCGCATAAAACAACGTATTATCTGATTGCGCCAAACTCAGTCTAATTGCACCAATTACAATAAAATCACAGAGTATCGTAATGATCGAGTGTATCGCAAATACTATTCTCAAAGTCAATATTGAAGAGATTGTAAGTATGAAGTAAAGTATACAGATACGCTTGTAAATGTGTCCAATAATGTTTGCAATGTTATCAAAAGCATTAGACAATAACACAGCTAGAAAATAGTACTTCGATAGTATGTTAATCTAACGAATTGCATGTGAATCCAGAGTATGACATCAATTTAGCGATTGATAGTACACTGTTCTAAATACATAATCGCAGATATACGAATATATCTTGATAATGATTCGATAATTGATTTTTGCAACTTGAAATATTACGGTTTATAAATGCAATTAAAATTTTCATAATTTCACACACATATAATATCCATAAATTTAATATTTGCTTCATAGAAAGGCAAAATAATTATACCATTGTTATATGTACGAAAATTTGTAAATATGATATTTTACTATTCTATTGCAAAACGAATAGTCGGCTGTAGATGAGAAGAAAAATGGCGAACGACATTCGATTCATAAGTAATAATATTCTAAATAAAAAATTGAAAAAACAATAAATAAATCAAGAAAGAATGATGAGCTATTGATGGAACGTTCCGTTATTTGGAAAAATTAACGACTATTGATATTTTGGAACAACAATATAAATTCAATATATTTGAATTGATATTGTGGAGTAGATGAAGCACAAAAAGAATCAAATAGTCTACTTGAAACAAATACAGACAATTTATATATGTTGGTATATATATATATATATATTCTATAACTCAATTCGGAAACCATCCCAAGCAGAATCTCTCGGAACGAAACATCTTTGACATGAAATATTTGCTATTCGGCGGGAAAAATGTAAAAAGCATTTGCCGCTTCCAGGGAAGTTTCTAGTCTCACGAGCCTTTTTTCTAACAAATGCTTGAATTGCAAATCTATTTTTACCCGTCTCGAATACGTATAGTGTTTGCACGAACAGTCACAATACTGCGAATAACGGATTGGTAAGCTCCTTCGCATTCTCTTCGAAAAGGAAATCCCGAAGGTATATGTATATAGAGGTTTTCTTTATATCAGCACGCCTTGTATGGATGATCAGAATTTGTAACCACTGAGATTCTTTAAAATTTGTTTCGTTTATTTTTATTTATCTACTGTCACTTATAGGGCCTTTGTAAATATTTTCTTCGAGGAGATACTCAGCCTCACAAGATTGAAGAAGTTGAAGACGAAATACATCCTACTTTTTTGTCACTTTATTTTAGAATTCACCTTTCAATTCAGCTCAACAAAAATTGATGGCCAATAATCCATAAGATTAATATGTTTAATTTTTTCAATAAAAATTTTACATTTACAATCCACCTGAAATTGTAGAATGGATATGTAATTTAAACGATGACAATGAAAAATGCACCGTTCATTTCCGTTGGAGTTTATTCATATTATACCTATAAAATACAATCAAGAATGTGAAGTCACGTAATAACTGCCCTTTTATCCTAATAGATTAATAACCGGATATACCCTCTCCACTTCGACGGGTATATACCAGCATGCATTTTACGATCCAGCAAACAACATCTTTCGGTCGTTAAATCGATCCTCGGATTGGATCATCAGCCAGTCACACTGTCGCCATTTTAATTTCGCACTTGAAAACTGCAGGTGTGAATCTGAACGTAATGATTGATGAACCATGATTTTCGTGAAAGAAAAAAAACAAAAATTGCCCCGTAAGGTCAGAAGGATAGCCGAAGGTCGGCTAGTGGTTAATTCAACGAGTCGCACTTGCCGAGCAAACTGTTGTAAATGAACCAGGAGCCTCGGGGGGATCTTAAAACTTGAAAGAACCATCTATGTAGTTACGACTGGACGTCCAGCACCGCGTTTGCAATTACATGCGAGAACACTGATTCTGCCACTTCCCATGCTCTTTTTACGATTTATTCGTATATAAGTGCCAGTAACGAAGTTGCTCCCTCCTCGCTTACTTACTCCTATGCTTTATTGAATCAATTGCTTCTCGTGATCGCGACACTCTCTAAATTTCTTCAAGGGACTTCTGAATGTGAAAAAAGTAAAACCTATATTCCACTAATGCGATTTATTGCTCTTCAACTTTACACATCTACACCCACAGAAGATATTGCAACATAATTTTATTGTTTTTACAAATATTTACAAAATATTTACAAAATTCTTGATTACTTTAATTGTTATATTTGAAAATCCTATTCAATACCAGATATAGGCATAGTGGGGATGTTCAGTAAAGTAATTGGCAAATATGGCCGGTGTGCTCGCTGTATACAAATAAGAGGAATAAGAGTACGCATTCCTTTTTGTTCATACCATTAGAGAGCAGACCTGCCAGTGCTATAATTTGTCTAAACAAAATTCCCTATATCCAATAAATCTGGAAAAATGAGCTTTTCTATTCTTAATAGAATGTGGACGCAGGTCTTATTTGAAGATTTGTTTAAAAATTACATCCTCAAATCTAATGGGAAAGAATACTAGGACAATCCAAATTATTATTCTGTCTTCGATGGATAAGGAAGGATACGTCGTATTTGCTTTGACCAGCCAATTAGTTTCATTGTAGATTTCAATAATCAGTGTAAAACCAGAACCTTACGATAAAGCAGAAGATTTTTCCAAGATTTAGTAAGTTTTTGTCCGATTTAATGAACTATAAACAAATCCGTCGAGCGTTATCTGTCTCGCTTGCACGTGTTTCGTTATATCCGCCGGTTTACTCGCGATTTCATGTGCGTTTACACGCGAAAGAACGATTTCGCATCGAGAGTCATGAAGGGCTATTACTGGCAAGGGAAGAACAAGTTGAAGGAACTAAAACGACCGTCTTCCATGCGCCCCAGCCATTGAAAGTAATAGGATAATGAAACATGAATCATGGCATTGCCCCTGACGATTATGTTTGTATTGCCATCCGCTCAATTTATTCATTATTTTGTTGAAGCCAATATCAATTGCTCAGAGACGACGTTAAAGATTTACGCCGGATGCGACCGACTGAGCGTGGGTCTTGATCGTTGTGCGACTTGACGATCCGACGTTCGAAGGAGTTCACAATCTCCAGCAGCGACACCTCTCGAAGAAGGAAGATAGACATGATAGACGTGACGCATGCAAAAAAGAGAGAAAAATATGTTCCTATAATTTATATCAAAGAGGAAGCTTAAGTGGTGTTTGCGAATTGAGAAAGATTGGGCCAATCTCTTCTAATAAGCGTATGTAGTAAAGTAACACATAGGAACCTCATTGACCAAATATTAAACTAAAATTCAACAGATTACTTATTGGCAAATAAGAGTGATAGATGGTTCCTATCATGTTGAACAGAAATATAGTAATGCAATAGTATATCAGTAATGAAGATACTATTTGAATTATTCAAACAAGTCTTATACATATTTATTTCTATTATACTCAACTATAATTGGTTTTCGAAGTTTGCAGAGGTAATAGTAGTAGTATATTTATAATAATAGTATATTTATATCTTTTCCAAGGACAAGCCGTAGCTTATTACGGACATACTTAATAATAATGTACTAACGTTAAACACCACGCGGTTCGGAAAGTTTGATTTTTTTTTTCGTTGGGACTATGAAGAGGAAGTACTCAAAACCGTTCTCGAAATACGTTATTTCAATAATCACATTTTGCCGCACTTGTTGCGCAGTCTACTGTTGGCATAAGGTTCTGCAGCGTATAAGTATATGTGTCTTTCCAAGTTAAATTAAATATTAAATTTAATTCTCCGTATATATATATAACCACTGATTATTGTATATATATAACCAGTTACTTCGACCCGCACCGTAGGTAGGCACGAAGTATTTAATTTGGTACGCTTTGAGTTTCTGAGTTTCATTTTTGTTTTGTTCTTTAGTTCTTGATCTATATCCTGATATTTTTTATTTTAGCTGCACATTCTTACATCAAGCTCTATAGTCTCCGCAATTCACACACTGCGAAAATTTTTCATCTTGTTCGTTCGTTCGTTCGTTCGTCATAGTATTTTTGTAGCTTCGATAACTCACGAACTAAAAAAGATATCAATATAATTTCTTTTTTTCAAATGTGTGTTTTCACTAAACTTAATTGCGAGCAAAGCGACTTATTTTTTTTTAAAGGTGTTTTGGCTTAACTTAGATCTGATTAGATTTTGGGAAATATTTATAATAAAATGCCGGGGGGGGGGGGGGGGGGGGAAAAAACTTTTTTTGGTGAATTTAAAATTTCCATATCTTTTTGAATTTAGTGACAAAACTTGCGAGCGAAGCGTGCCAGGGGTCCAGGGGGCGGAGCCCCCGGTGGGGTAGGCGGCTGAAGGCCGCAGGGGCGAAACCCCTAGTTTTGATTTTGTATTAAATGCTAAATACTGATATAGAAATTCAGAGCTAAAAGAGTATGCATCTCTATGAAGGATGATGTTGAGAAATGAGCTTTATTAATTTGGGCAAATTAGAGAAAATATTAATTAAAAAATTACCCATCTTTTCCAATTGCAACAATCGAATAATTTCTATATACCAAGAAATTATTTCTTTAAATCATGAGTTCCATTTAACAATTATTTGATAATGATTATTTTCAATGTCACATTTTAGCAGATGATGTAGTAGTTTATTGAATTTATATTACAAAATCAACACTACTTTGTTATTTGGTTTAAAAAATGAAATACACGAGTACTTAAGGTTTGAGGTTCGAAAAGATGGAAAAGTTTCAAATTACTTCTTTTTAATTAATATAGACTATACCCCTGCCTCTTTAAAAGAGCTCTCGTAAAAATTAGACCATTGGAGTGAAATTTTATTCAGAGAGTTAAATTATACTTTTATAAATGGATGTTCCGTAGAAGAAGCTGAAGATTAAAATCCTGAGGGATTTCCCGAGTTACGTAAAACAAGATTTTTAAGGGTCTATGAAGGAAGAGACACCATTTTCATCGATCAAGGTTTTTATAGAGGCCATTTAATGGATTTTTCAAAAAGAACTGTTGGACACCCGCATGAGAAATTTCATTATATAGTTACATTATATGGTTATCGACACTCGAGGGATACTTTGGATTTGCGTTAATTAAGTCCAATTGTACCAGAATGCTACCGACATTCCTCTCGGGATGTCAGTAAAATAAAAAATAAAAAAAAAAAAAAAAAATAAAAAAAAAAATAAAAAAAAAAACAAGGAGCTCGAAATCTATCGATGTATTGACGCTGATTGTCAGGCGACCTGTAGGTAATCCGTTTTTCACGTCCCGAATCGATTTGTGCGTGTGCGGAAAGTAAAATGCTATTTTCCCTTGGTATGATTGTCGCGATACAAGAGCTCCAAATGCGGAAATCTAGCAAACACGTCCCTCTTTCAAATTTCGGAATTTGAAAATTTTCCGATACCAAAATTTGCCTCACTGTACCAGGTTGTATGCTCACATCATTTTCACCTGTATATATATATAGTAGTACTCGCATCTTCAAGTTCCTGTTGACCTGATTCTCTTCAATTCCCGTATTACTGTTATATAGTATTTCCAAACCTGCTGGTACTAAATTTGTTACGTGCAGATGTTTATATATGATGTGATGAACTATGTGAATCTTGTGTTTATTCCCGTTGATGTATACAGGAAATACTGGCAGATATTTAGAAAATATAAAAATAAAAAATTTAATTACATATTATGAGAATGGACTTTAATAACACTGACATGATCGCGCTACTGCAATTTGTTTCAGGTCTAAAGTTCTTGAATTATATAATAATACGGATGTAGACTGTAAGAGCAAGTCTTTTATGGAGCACTGTAAAACGTACAACTTGAGGATTATTGTACTTCGTTATTATACCATACTTTACTTATCTGGTATAAGTTTATAATTCTATAAGGTCCTATAAACGACCTGTGCGTAATGAAGTTCTTAGTACAGATTAGACTAAGTAATACAATCAGAGAATCAGTAGATTTATTTTCATTACAGGATTTTATAGATAGAAAATAAATTGAATTATTTATAGTATTCAACCTTAAATAATGTATTATACCTGAAAGTAAACCGTATCAAAATTCCTGTTTTAAATTATTTATGATAAACGAATCACTACGTATATTAGTTGACAATCCTGTACAATCAAAATGCGATTGGTTTACATGAAAGATATTATAAATATGTCATATCGATAAGTCACATGTGATAAATTGTATTATTTTTTTTTAGTAATTAAGCAGTTAATAAAAAATCAGGTTACCTTATTGTTGGCATTAATGGAAAAAATTACTAGACGCACTACATGAAATAATTGCAAACAATTATTGTAAAACGTATACTTTCGGAGTTAGTTTGTTTTACCTTGATATTTAACAACAATAGGTACGAGTATTCATGTGGATAAGTTTGTGTTGAAAGGATAGTAATACTGAAAAATTGGAAACAGATTTTCAGAGATGATTCTAAATAGACCACTGCAATTAATAGACTCTAAGCAGGTTCTGAACTTTCAGACAGACGATAAGATTGAGAACAAATGCACCAATTAATTTAACCACTTAAAAATTTAATTATAGTGCTACAAATAATCGATATTTATATATATAGTTGTACGGTATATATATATCACAATCACATTGTCTTTTTTTATATATGATCATAATATTTAATAAAGATATGTAAAAAGGCTGCTGTTGAATGTAGATGTAGTACTTTTACATATAATTAAAAAAATCTGAAGGTTCTCGAAAGTTGTATAATATATTACATATCATATACACACACGATCACATACGAGTATAATGTAGTATATCTAATTAAAGGAAACGTTCGTGACAACAGAACAATATATCAGCTAACAGCCCTAAAAAGATTATAGCGGAAAAGTGACCGCTCGCAAACAATCCAGCCCAATTGCTTTATGAACAGTAATACCACTATCGAAACCCCTAAACAGACCTTAGAAACATCGGGCAATTGTATTCATAATAGACGGATTAAGCATTGTTTAACATACTTGGAAAGTAGCACATTCGAACAATGGATGCAGTGAATAAACGAGCAAGTATAAGGAATATTATAAAAAGTGATATGCACCGTAAAAACTAAACTTGCTTTTACTTAATAATCATCTATAGTTTTAAATCGTTAAAAAAAGTAACCATTTATTACTATATGGTAACATGCTGGGTTAAAATAAAGTTTTCTTGTTAATTCAAGTTCAGAAGATTACGTCACATCCCTGATTTATCCACACACATAAATATACTGCTATTCACCTCTTTTGCAATATGCTTATAATATAATACAATCAGCGTATCAGAACGAACTTCTCTAACAATATACAAATCGCAGTTAATTATTACACTTCTTTTGAAAATATATCATTGATACAGAATAGCAATGAATATGTTAAAAACATTACAACAGGATTTTTCTCGTTGTCACAAAAGCTCCATTTATTTCGCATTTTTAAAAATAAAATATTATTACATTACTAGCGGCATGTATGAAAATGCAGAATAGGGGTGTACTTCCTCCCTAAGCACTTGTTCTTTACCCTAGTTCCATTAATGTGCAAGCTGTGACGAACTCGCCACCGCTAACTAACGTTCCTGTATAACCTGGTTCTTCATCATCAGCACACATACAACGTACCTTTTAGTAAAGAAAAACACATTTGTCGCGGCTTCGCATGCCGTATGCAAAATCTTACTTACCGGCACTATTCCAACGTATTCAGAACGGGCAGATAAAAGTTACGCACTTCCCGCCTCGTGTTTACCATGGCATATAGCAATTGTGTATCCATGGTTACTGCGATGTTGAAAAGGGAGAGAAACTTGTCACATCACCAAATAAGGTCTTTTTATCGTCCTCGTTGGGAGCAATCATGGAACAATCGACTTGTATAGAGGCATGTCGACGAACTTTTATATTTGCGTATTTTAACAAATTAGAGATCTCAAAATACTGACTAATAAAAGGAGGTCATTGTTTGTAGATTATAAATGCGTGCATTAATCGATAAATAATGTGAAGACTTAAAATACAGTGAATTTCTAACACTGCATAAGATATTTCCATTTAATCTAAAGCCAATTAAATGGAACCTTATAAATTTATGAAGCCATAAAGTTGTACAAGCATTGAGGTAAACATTTGGGTAAGGATCGATTATCCCAAGTAAACTAAAGTCTAACCATGTTGGGATTAACCCGAGCGTGTGTACATATACACATTCATTCCAGTTACACTACATTATAATAATGTATATTATGTACAATAAATGAGAACTATCGGTTGGAAAGCATGATTCATGATAATCTAACGAAGTACACAAATGACTGACAATTTACTGATCGATTTCGAAACTAATTTATTAGTTAGTCGATTAAATACTGTAACTGATCATTTGAAGGAGTATTTGTATGCATTTCCTACAACCCTATATAATGAAGGGCTAACTGCATATGTGTAACTGCAAAGTTTTCAAATTGTCATCAATAAAATTCAGTTCCAATCAAGAGTAATTGAAATAATTTACATGAAACTACGATACATTTGTTTAAAAAACGTGAATTACAAATTTGAAAAACATTGATAAAAATAAGTCGAGTAAGTATTTCGGATAAGCGCGAAATTGATAACGTCGCGATTCCACGAAATTGCACGGCAATTTCACATTTAACTTGAGATACCGCTTTATATGTATGACAACTCTTGAGGTCCTGGTGTGAACCCTAAACCAGCTTTCTTGAAATTGCCAGTTGTAACGAACATAATACGTATCTGCACGAATCTACTTTTGGTCGTAGACGTTGGTTTATATATTATCGATTAGCGCTGCGAGCAGGCCACACCATAAACTCATTGCATGTTTCTGTATCATCCCGAATAGGAATTTCATGATTAGATCATACCTAATTCCCCGTTACCCATAACGCTTCTCGCAATATTTTATTGAATTCATGCGTGTGCACCTCATTATGGGTAATATTAAAGAAGCATTTAGAGGTATAAAATTATATGTAATGTACTACCGAAGTAGTTCGAGTCTCTTTTATTAAACCTGGTTTCGCAATTGCTTCTATTTCCAATCTTTTTCCATGTAATTTTATTATAGTAGATTTTAATTCGGATTTTTATAATCGTACGAAGATATAGAAAATTTAATAAATTCATTAATTCACATATACATTTAAATAAAGGGGGGACACGAGGGTATATATATAGACATTCTAAAAGATAATTTTGATTTTGCAGTCGCATCTACTTGATTCTTTTAAGTAAATTATTTCTTTCAGTCAAATATATGACTCACGGATGAAGGAATTAATAGCAGTCATTGTAAACGCGAATTCCCTGTCTTGGTGATATTGGACATTGTTACATAGCAGTAATCAAATAGAGATCTGAATTCTTATGTGTTTTGTCAAGATATGGTTCATTCTTTGAGAATCTGATAAGTGTTCCGCGCAACTTTTGCTTATATTGCGGATTTCATCTCTTCATAAAAAGTTCAATGTTTCAACCTCGATTTAATTCTGAAATGGAAGCTCGGAAAATACGATATTTATTTGTCCTGTTTTTACACGCGTACCTGTTTGCAGCTGGCTTTGAAATTTACACTCGCCGTTTCATTTCAGGACGCAATGAGTACCTGAGAAACGATCGTCTTTTGTTTCGTGTTATGTATTTTTTTTTTTTTTTTTTTTTTTTTTTTTTTTTTTTTTTTTTTTTTTTTTTTTTTTTTTTTTTTTTTTTTTTTTTTTTTTTTTTTTTTTTTT
>JAPYZR010012621.1:0-13412 GCA_030522945.1 Trichopria nigra
GAAATTGTTTCTCGACGAAGTATGGAGCTTCAAGATCAGTATCAGCGGCGGCCGTTGTCACCTGACGATCGATGTCGCAGCAACGCGCCCATTGCTGCTTCAGATGCTCAATGTGGACCTTGAGACGTCCCGGAGTTCTGTTCGCAGGTAGCAGCGCTCGATGATATGTATCCTCAGAGCTCTGCATTACCGACGCCAGCTGATCAAGCAGAGTCGTAACTGTAGCTGTGATCACGAATCGATTGAACGGTTGGAGTTCTGACTGAAAAATATTCGACAAATCAAACGTTTGATCTAATATTGAATCGTCAGGCGACTGAGACAAGTCACGATTTCGAGCAAAAGCCTCTTTGTTTATTTCGCGGCGAATTCACCGTTTTGTCCCGTCGGTGTGAGACACCGACATCAGCAGACGAACAGCGAATTAAAAAAAAATATAATTGAATTGTTACCGACTGAGTCCGTCGGTAGGGCAGAATGCGTGGTAGATGACCTTCACCGTTGACCGAGGTTGCCAATTTAAATTGCGTTAACACGTGTTGCCCGTCTGGTTGTACGAGATGAGGACGTTGACTAACACCATGAGGCAGCCAGTGTAGCTCAATATTGTTGGACAACGAAAGGTGTGTTTCTGGAACTATCACGTCGATGCAGAAGGTCACCGTGGCCCGTTGATCGACGAATGAATGAATTTTCCAAAATGGTGTCGATTGTACCGATGCACTGATCCTGACGAATACGAAGGCGATAGCCGACGCGTTGATTTTCTCAAACACAAGGCTGAAAGCCGATGTGTGATGTGACGCGTCAATGCAAAGCCGAACGCGTGAAAATAAAAAAATGGCGTCGAATTGCGACGACAAGTTGATTTTTGAGAACACAAGGCTGAAAGCCGACGTGTGGTGCGACGCGTCACTGCGAAGACGAACGCGTGAAATATCAAAAATGGCGTCGAATGGCCGTCGACAAGTTGTTTTTTGAGAGCACAAGCCCGAAGTCTCGCGATTCGACAAAGTAGCCAGCGCGGTTACATTCGCCTCGTCGATTCGTATCGCGGTACATCGACGCATATCTCGACAAAAAGAAATAAACTAAATACATTTTCAAAATTCAAAATATGATTTCACAAAACAAACAATATTTAATATTTCACGGAAGGGGGGGGGGGGGAGACCGTTCCACTAATATTTAAATTTTCCAATGCGCAAAATAACATAAAAAAATGTATCTTTCGCGAAATTGAAAACGAAATAAAACTTTGGGGGAACTCAATAACAAACTAGGGGCTTCGCCCCTGCGGACTTTGGCCGCCATCCTCCCAGAGCGGGCTCCGCCACCTGGACTCCCGCCGCGCTTCGCGCGCAGCTCGCTTCGCTTGCAAGATCGCCGTACGGGCCTCACTGACTAAACACCAAATTCAATACTTCGTGCCGACCATCAGTGCGGGTCGAAGTAAAGGATAAAATATAATATATTATTAGAGGGTTCGCAAAATACCATGAAAAAAACAATATATTATTCGGGAGGGATTCGCAAAATAAAAGAAAGGAAATGGGACGGGCTGGGACGAAACGCCAACCCGTGTCGGTCCGCAGTGGGGAAAAGGGGGCACAGAAAAAAAAATATAACTTAAACAGTACTTTATTAATAAAATAAAAAAAACTGGGAAAAAAACGCAAAAATGAGTGTGCACACTACTTACAGGTTACAAAATTGACTTCTCCGGAAATCTTCCTTCACAAAATTCTTTTTTTTTTCACACCCGCTGGCTTCGCAATATAAACAATAATTATTAATTTCGTTCGAAAGCTCGCAAAGGAATGAATTCAGGGAACCGGCTCGCCTTCCAAACTTGGTGAAATCGGGAATCAAAAGGAGGGAGGAATTAACGCAACGGGGGCATGTATTGGGAAATTGGGAAAGTGCATAGTGGATATACGTTGCCGGTCGGGCTCGCCCAGTGGGTGCGACGAGCGCCGACGCAAACGACAACAATGAATTTCGAGTCAGACTCGTAAGCGCGGCTCAGCCCGTTTGTTAAACAAGCGTCGACATAAATGCTGGCTTTGGACTGCGCTTACGAAAAGGACAAGATGACATAAACAAAACCTTCGAAAATATGAAAAAATTAATCAAGATATACTTTCGAGGATTGAAAGTTACCGATTCGGATCATACATTTAATATTTAATATGATTCCCGAATCTTCTTCTTTTATGCACTATTCTATTTAGGGACCAGGGGCTTGATTATGGAAGGCATTTATCTTTCCGGGTTGGAAGGCAGCGGTGGGAAATATAACAATAAAATTGAATATAATTTATTTTATTATTGCCAGATACGAACGGCGATAACAATATTACATACATATCGTAAACAAACTTCTTCCGCCGGGTTATTGAGTTCGCAGTGACTATTGTACATCAAAGTAGCCACCGGTTACCGAAGTAACCACTTTGTACTCCAAAATGTCATCAAACCAAGCAATTGACATATTTATACATATATGCGTATATATATTATATATGAGACGTGGGGCCGCCCCATCACCAAAATTTGTTTAATTTTAATAATTCGTAAAAGAGCTTATTTAGTTTAAGATGTCTTTTATTTGCCGAGTGGGATAAGTCAGGAAATTAAGATGGCGACTTGACATGGCGGCAAGAATGAGAAATCATTTAAAAAGAAATTACGTTTGTCGGTAAAAATAATACATCAATGCTGAGAAAAAATGTTACTCTTGTCTAATGTATGCCTCATACTGTTGTCCTTTGATGGGAATATTGTACTTTAAGAAATAAAAAATGGCTTATCCAATATAGCGGATGAAAAATCGAAACTTAAAATTTTGAATCGAAAAAATGTTTTCGTATTCCACGTCGTACTACAAGCAAAAAGTGCCTCTTGCGATTTTCAAGAATAATGCATCAATTCTTAAATAAAAATTCACGAATATTAAATTTTTGTTAAAAGTGGAATAAATTAATGCCTCAGATTTTCAAATTTCCAAATTCGTAAACAGCGATACCGAAAACATCCGTGTAAAAATTTTCATATGGAGCAAGGAACTTTTTTGCATTTTGGTTCGCCATCTTTATGCGCCAATTTGAATTTTGAGTTACACTAAACCAACTAAACGATCAAGGGACAATTCAGTCATCATAGGCAAATCCATCAGTTGATGCAACCAACTACGGTAAATTCAATGAAAAATTCAACCAGTAAAAGCAAAAACGGCAGTTGAATCGAACAACTAAGGCATGGTCAGAAAATATTATCTCCTCAACATTCTCCTCCACAATATTTAATTTTTCAACAAATGTACGCAGAATTTTTTGAATATTTAGGACATCATTTCATAACAGGAGGCGACTTCAATGTTAAATGTCCTTCGTGGTTCACAAAATCTACCAGAGCACCTGCTTACTGGCTTCCTAATCCAAACATACTCACTAATCTAATCGATTTTGCCAAAATTACAGGACTAAATCCGTAACGCACTGAATGCGGGGGGAAAAATGCAATTCGATCAGATGTATTTTAGGGTGTTCTGGGGTGACTTTTAGGGGTGGCAAGCGGTTTTTTATGATTTCCGTCCAAAGTTGACCGCGGATAAATTTTGTCTGTAAAAGTTGTAGATATTAAAAAGATCGAAAACTGTTGTGTATATCATTTCTCACATAACCTCAAAGTTTTCTAAAAAAATGTAAAAAACTGTGTTTTTCGTTTTTTTTTTATTTTCTCGAACAAAAACAATTTTTTTTAACCAAATTTGATGGAAACTTACCTTTTTATGTTCCAAATAAGCTGACATTTTTTGAAAAACAAAACTAGGGGCTTCGCCCCTGCGGCCTTCGGCCGCCAACCCCACCTAGGGGCTCTGCCCCCTGGACCCCTGGTACCATAGTGGGATAAAGGATGTAGGGAGAAAGAGGTAAAGAGGATAGGTAGAAAATACAGGAGGAGAAAGGTAGGTATGAGGAATTCTTAAGAAAGAGAAGAGATTACCAAGATCTATGCGCAAAGAAAGAAGTAGAATATAGAAAGATAGAAGAGAAAGAGATAGAAAAGTTAAAAACAGAAGCGCAAGCATGGGAATTCATTAACAAAGGGAGGTGGAAAAGGGAAGAGGTAAGCAAAGAAATTAAAATGGAGGAATGGGTAGAGTATTTTCTGAAGACATTGGAGGGAGTAAAAGGGAAAAGTGTAGAAGAAAGAGAAAAGAAGGTGGTAGCCGGAAAACGTGGAGAAGGAATAAGTAGAGAGGAAATAAAAAGAGAAGTAAATAGATTAATGAGGGGTAATGGGAGGGATTTAAAACTGCAACTAATGGCGAATAGTTTTCTCGAGAAAATGATGCTCATCTATATCGATAATATGCAACGAGAGAGACGTTGCATCATCTCCTCGTCGCATAATAAACAAGACCGCGTGTAAACAAGATACCGTGCGGAAAACATAGTTGTCCGGAGACACGTGTCTTCTGGGGATGCGGGAAACCCGACATGGTTACCGTACGCGCATCGGCCTGTCGCCTATAAAAGGCGGCATCCGCAGCTAGAAAGTCGTAGTTCATCGGGTGAGTGCTTCTGACAAGCACCCAGCCGATAGACTCCCGCTCTCAGCGGTGTTCCTAGCATGCGCCCCTGGGTTTTCTCTAGGCTTTCGTCCTATTCCTTCGCTCGTCCTGTTCCTGTAACCGCTCTAGGTGTCCGCCAGTGATTCGCGACGTGTCACGCGTGCCTATCACTGGACGTATTGACCTACGAGATCCAGGCTCTTTACCGACGTGTCACGTGTGGTTAAAGGCCTGAACTCTCCCGCTTCCGTAAAGGGTTGTGGGCCGACGATACGCGACGTGTCACGCGTGCCTATCGTCACCAAACCCTAAACGATCCTCCAACCGTTTGCCGACGTGTCACGCGTGGTTAACGGATGGTGATCATCTGCGCCGTCATAGGCCATAGTTTCTGGCTGATATCAATCAGCATTCCGTTACCGTTTGCGGCTGACAATACTCAGCCCTACCGATTGTACCGACTGGCCCTGCAGACAGTATACCGCGTCCGTTACCGGCCGATAAGATTCGGCATACCGTCTCCGTATCAATTAATGATAAGTTAGTATCCGTAGTTACAAGTCCTTCATCGAATAAAGGCATTTGCTTTACCTATCTCACAAAGGTAAACCAAAAACGTGTACAAGCTCGTAAGCAGTCTCCCAACGGCTTTGGGATTTTACGTGCAAGGAAAGCTCGTTAACGAATAGTTTTGGTTACAGATCCATACAGAGGGACCAGCCCCAGAGGGGTCTAACTACTGGACATACTGAGGCATTTCATAAATCTATTTATGCATCATTTTGTAAAGCCGCAAGAATGTCATTTTGTTTTCTTTATTTTGTAACTAAAAAGTGTCACAATATATAATCCTACATTTCAGCAGTAAACCCTCGAGTTATTATTGTGTACTACCCCTCCCTTTATCATCGAACTCTGGAACTGATGGTATCCAGCACAAGGGAGTAATCCAACGCTTTCGTTCCTCCGCATCGGAATCGCTCCGCATAAGACCGAAACGTTACAAATATAACCGTACATATTTTTTGAAATTAAATGTATAATTAAATAAAAAGAATTGAAAAAAAGAATACTTGTAAAAAATTGCTATCTTTGCGGCGAGATTGTGAAATAATAAAAAATTTATCAGTAAAATAATGTTTAACTATCTATTTTCGAATTCAATTCTAAGTAAAATAAAAATAAAAATTGTAAGTAAGGCGTTAAACATTTTTTTTTAAACAACAATCGCTTCATTTTAATTTCGAAAAATATGTTCGGTTATATTATCGATATAAATGATCATCATTTTATTATTTTTTTTTTTAAATAATTTTTACTGATTTAATTTTTTTTTTTGTTAACAATAATCCTTTCTACCCTCAACAATACAATTCCTAATAATATTTCAAATTTTTAAAGTATAATGAAGTTTTTTTTTACCAAAATCTGATGAATGGGTATCGATCGTAATAATTTTTATTGAAAAAAAAATACGTCAAAATTGAAAAAAAAAAAAATTAAAATAAAAAATATAATAATAATGCAATGGAAGATCTTCATTTTCATGCATGATAATTAAAAAAAAAAATTAAAAAAAAAAAACATGAAAAAAAAAGAATGCAGTCAGCGCTACGCGAACTCAAAATGTTGCGAACGCCGGTCGAGACCATAAACCTCTGAGCCACGAGCCACTTTAAGTAAAACACGTCAAAAATGTCGCAAATGCTCTTCGGCCGATGGGCATTTATTTTATCCGTTTTGTGCTGACTATACTTCTTCGTCCGTCGCTTTCGAGCCACCACCGTGGTTCGAAGCGAACATCGGCAGCAGCCTGCGCAAACCGGTGATATGAACGTAGGATTTTATGTCCATGCTCTTCTATGGCACTTTCTCATTCCTCAATATTAGTTGTGGGATGCATACTACGTAGGATAACTTTGAAACCTTTTTCTTCTTTTTGTTGTTACGTGTAAAACTGGGTTTTTCTCTCATTTAGTGCACTTACTAAGGGTAAGTATTTTTCAGAACTTAGCGGTTGCATTTTTATTTTATTTTGTCCCACTACTTTGATAGTATAACTATCCTTAGCTATTTGTTTGAGAAGATCTTCTAGTGGCTGGATGTTTTCTACATTATTTACAAAAAGGTGATTTTATTTTTACCTTGCTTTCCGGATATTTGTGCTTGTCTTTTGTGTGTTCTTTGGATTTGGTTTTTCGGACTATTTCTCAGTCATTTGCCAGTTGCAGTTTCCCACTGTTCTATGGAATTAGATGTTGTTTCGGGCATATTGCCCTTCCTATTCATGCAATTGCACTTGTTCACAATTACAAATCACAGCTGGTTTTTGAACTAACTAATCGTACGGAAATTTGAAAAATTTACGTTGATTTTGAATTACGAGTTACAACATAAACGCACGTCCATTTAGCTCGACTGTTAGTTAGCGAGCGTCGAATATTCCGTTAGGACAATATTCATCCTCACCAAAAATCTCTTAATCAAACTTTAAATGAACCTGTTTTCCAAAATCAGCTACGTTTTGTAACTGGATAAGAGAACAACTACCTACTTTCCACCAAAATATTTTATTTTCTGACGAAGTGACATTCAAAAGCGATGATTGTATTAATGTTTGGAACTTTCGTTATTGGTCGTACGATAATCCCCATTGGTTGAGAAAAATTTATTATCAGCGTACGTCCTTTTTAATTTCATGAAAGTTTGAACGATAATAGCTATACGGTATTCATTGAGACAAAACTTCCTCTGTTACTAAAAATCTACCTCTACAATTGCGCCTAGAAATGTGGTTCTGACAAGATTGATGCCCGTCAGTTACATCTACAGTTGCCCGTGCAGCGGTAAATAATATGTTTCCCAATAGACTTTGCGTGAAAGGAGATTCGGAAACGCAACCGGAGCGTTTAGTTTAATAGACCACCACGTTAACTACTGACCTATCCCTATCCCCACCATCTATACCAATCCCCCAACCGCTAAAAACTATATACAGACGAATATATTCATATATTATTACCACGCTGTTTGTTTACATTTGGGAAGGTTGTTTATCCGATGGTGAAACGACTCTAGACCGCTGCTATACTTGATGTGGGTTTCTGCAGTTTCCTACATAAGACGATCTGCAGCTCTCGCACCTATATTGCCGCAATTTATCCCAAAGTTGGAACTTGTCAAGGGCAGTCATGCCCGTAAATAAATAAAACTAAAATAAAAATAAATAAAATTACTGTTTTATTTCTGTATACATTCGAGCATATTCATATTGTTTCTGAAAACGTTTTTAGTTACAATTGCCACTTTACTTTCAGGAGGGTGAACTCTCACAAGATTTGTATACATTCCACGAAGCAGTTTCTGCATTGCAATTATTAGAAGAAGAAGTTTTGGATGGACATAATATAATAATGGATAATACAACAAAATTTTTGAATGACGCTCGGAGTGTGTTTAGTACAACGCACGAAGTTGACTATGATCAGGAAGGTAAAGCACTATTTTCATTTGGTTTATATAAAATTTTATGTAATCTATATATTCGTTATTATTTTTATTAAATTTTGTTTACGATTCGATTAAAGGACCATAATGAAATGTTTCTATTCTTAAATTTGGGCTAACCATAATGGGTTGATAAATAAAATTTGGGTTGACCGTAATGAAATTATTCTATTCTTAAAAAGGGGTGATATGGTAACTGAAAAGGAACAACAAGAAAAAAGATATAAAGATAAATGCTGTATTATTTGCTAATGAATAATGAAAGCTTTGATACATACTTCCTATTATATAGCCAGTTCTCAATCATAAAACAAAGGATATTCAAAGTTATTAAACAAAATTAATGAGATTTATGCGTCTTTAGACAACTTTGGCATTTTATATTTTCAATACATTTTTAATTCTTTAACCACATACAAATCGTATCGCTTACATTCTTTGAGCTGAAACTGCACTTTAATATGAATTACATTATGATAATTTTAGAATGATTACATTACAAACTTATTGACTCCTACTTGAGACATGAGTTATCGCAAAAAATCTCGCGTTACACGCACGGAAAGCCCAATAGTGCAGGTACGCTTTCACCAGGAAAAGTCCCTGTTCCACCATGAGCTACTGCGTAGTATTCAAAGAGTAATATATTCCTCTACATTATCTAAATTAACTAACTCGCTGAAAGTTCAGAATTTCAGTTATTTCACTAAAACCACCATAATGAGCATTGCCCAATAAGCAGTACGTAGTGGTTGTACCATTGAATTTAGTAGATTGTACATCCGTGGCACTGGCTAATTTTGTGAATTTTGTTTTTTGCATCGATCTTTATTTACAATTTATCTTACTAGAATAATTAAATTTAAATTAAACTAGGGGCTTTACCCCTGCGGCCTTCTGCCACCAACCCAACTAGCGGGCTCCGCCCCCTGGACCCACTCGCTTCGCTCGATTGTCCCGGTTCCGCCCTTCGGGCCACCTCACACACATAAACACACACACACACACACACACACACACACACACACACACACACACACACACACATACACACACGCACACACCTTCGAGCCTCAATAACTGTATACACTTTGTACCGCTCATCACATCATTCGTTACACGTATACAAATTAAAGTTAAATGAAAATCTAATTAAAGTTTGATCTGCAATATAAGTTGCAAAATGTAACTAAATCTTGTTTGATATCAACGTTTATTAATTACTATTCAACATTGTCTACAATCATCATCACATATGATCCTTCATCATCCGACAAATAATCATTAATTGAAAATAATTGAAATAAACATTTTCAAAACTACTCCTCATGCCACAGGCTGGACTGAAGTAGTCAAATTCGCGCGCGCACACAGGCACACACACACACACACACACTTTGTTAATTCGTTCGTGAGCAACGTATACGTCAGAACAAGATTCCGAATTTTTCTATGTTTTTTGTAGAAAATCAGGGATATCTCAACTTGTCACCGGTCAATTAAAAATGAAATTGTATTATATGCGATATCCTATTCCGCGAACTTTGAATGCTTGTCCAATTTATTCTAAAATGAGAGAGGTATGCAAGTTTCCCTAAATTCTAAATTTTGTTTTTAGATCTTCCCCCCCCCCCCCTTTTTACATGTATATATCCCAAAATCTAATCAGTTCTAAGTTGAGCCAAAATACAACTTTTCACCGAACGAATTTTTGATACCTATTTTCGTTTGGGCGCGATGCCCAGTAGTAACGTACGTACGTACAAGATACCGGAAAATTTTTTATTGCATTTTTGGACTCAGTGTGGTCAGAAACGTCGACATTTCATGAAAAAATGGGGTCATTCTTTATTTTTGGATGACCAAATTCAATACTTCGATCCAACCTCTGGTATGGGTCGAAGTATTAAATACATGAACTTACATGAGTTACTCTCCCAGTAGGGAACGCTCATCAAATAGAGTAGTACTTAAATTAAGTAACTTCTTTCATTTTAAATTGCATGAATAGTTTCTTTTCTCTCTTCCAATGTTTATTTACAAATTATCACAGGTGACATTAATTAAATATTTACAAATATATAATGAATATAACATGTAGGTACATCGTCATTGGTTAGTACCACTCACTGACTAGTTGCAAATAGATATATTATAATGCTAATGTACATATTTGTAATATAGCATACGTATTTATAAGCAAGTCAAAAAATGGTTTATATCGTTTTAATCTTGCCTTGCATACTGGTTGTTAAATAAGGTTTGCTGCCAATCTATTGGGATGTGTGTTGAGTCTGTTCTTTACATTTTTTCATGTCCTGATATCTCTTCTTTGACAGAAGGGATCATTATAGACATAGGTCAGTTTTACTTCCTTCTTATACCATTGCGGTTCAATCAGCTAGGTTTATCATTATCCCTTATAGGACAACGCATAAATAACAACATATACCTCATATACCATATCACAACACAATCGGCCCCGTGAACGGTCAAATCGGTGGTCTAGCCGTATAGCAGGCGCACCATCCACGGTGCCGTGACAAAACTAGCGACAGATTTTTTTTTTTTTTTTTATATTACGGCCCTTTTCTGCCCTACGGCTAATTGGCCCCTCACCGATCGCACTATGGCCCGGACGACCTAGGGCCCTGGTGTCAGAACCCCAGACCTGGCTGAACCTCGTAGTCGAAATCTAACCAAACCAGGTGGAATTTTGATTGGTGTAGTGAGAGCTGCAGGTCGTCTTTAGATAGCAGCATACTCACATTTGTCGAGGATGTAGGAAACTGCAGAAACCCACATCAAGTACAGTAGCGGTCATGAGTCGATTCCCGCCCGATAAACAACGCCCCGGAAATGCAAACAAACAACATGGTCCGTCTTACGTATTGCGAACTGTTGCTTGTAAACAATTTCAAAAAATGGCGTACCCAGCCGGGATCGAACTATTGACCTATGACTTCGTAGTCCAGCACGCTACCGCCTGAGCCACGAACCCACTTTCTAGCGACAGATGTCCATGTTGTCGATAGCTGACACAAATTCGAACATTCAACAGCAATGTTTATTTTCCGAATTAATATTATTCAATACAAATTCAGAAAAACATTTCTCGACGGGGATTCGAATTCGCGACTCGGGAACGTTCAGTTTAAGAGGCCATCACTCTAAACACTTACCCATTGGCTCCCCAGATGGGATCTTTATATCTTTTTTTAATATATCGTTTGGTACCAGCTAAGGAGCGTTTAAGATGTTTCTGAGCATTTTGTTTCGAAAACACTCAATTATTTCTATGTTGAAGTTTCATGCTGATCACCATAACTGTAAGCCGTATGTCAATATAGGTTTAATAATGCATTTGTAGAAATGTACGTTTTGTATGTACTGTAGATGTAGAAATAATGAATGTTTTGTAGATATTTTTTGACGTAAGAATTTTTTTTCAACAACTTCCATCTATATTTTTCTGATTTTATGCAATTTTCTTGTTTCAATTATTTTCTCTGGAATGATGGGCAATACATTACCGGGCACCTGCTCTGATCCTATATAATTTTGACGTCGTGCCCTACATTCTCACTTGGAATTTTCCATCAATCATGTATGACCGTAGAAGTTGAAAATCCTTTATGGAAGACAGTTTTTCAATTCATTGTAATCTCTCACCTCCGATCATCCTATAATTCTTGCGTCCAATAGCGTTTCTGATTTTCCGACTTGTTCGGTTAACTTGCTACGTGGAGCCATAATTGTGCTGAAATCCAAACTAATTAGCGAGAAAAAGATTTCTTGTAGTTATACTTTTTTTAATATTATTTTAGAGAGATCTCGCAGATCTTCGATAAAATTGGCAGTAAAGAAATTGGCTTGTAAATTGTGACACTACGTCTTTACCTAGTCTTGTGATCATGATAATTTGAGCTACTTTCCACTGATCAAGGAAGTAACATTAACGGAAACTTGCCTAATTCGTTTTTCTTATATTGTCACGCCCAAGCGAGTGACATGAGTGAGGTTCGAAGATATTTAGCAAACCACAGTATGCAAAGAAAATAATGGATTAAACAAATAGGGACAAGTATTTTTTAAATTTAAGAAAAATATTTTTTACAAAAAGATTAACGCTTAAACTAATTTGGTTCAGTCGCCCGCCTTGCCATTACAGCGAGATCGGCTCTTTGGAACGTTTCATTCCAAACCGCCTGGAATTCCGGGTCTCGTCGAAATTCGTAGGGTTCGGGTGGTGTTTTAGGTTTTTAAATTGGTTATAATTCCGATACCTTTTGTGGGTTCGGTCATACAAGAATAGGGTTCGGGTGAGTGCATGGCCGTTTGAAAAAAGTAATTGCATCCTTCTTGGTAACACGCTCAAAGGGGTTATTTTCCGTGGCCGGTAGTTGAGGGAAATGTAGATTGCTCGACGGGAGGAGAGCAGAGCTGACGGACAGGAAGCCAGAGCGTCAGTGTCGTGGGACTTAACTTGGGACTTAACTCGTCTGCACCCTCAAGTTACAAGGTCTTGGTTTGGATGCATGAAAGGCAAACTTTGTTGAACGGCGCGCTTGCTCGTACAAGCGGGGGTAAGTTGTGTGAGACGAACTGGATCGCTCATTCAATTAAGTCCGAAATAGGCTTTTTATCGGGTGGAAAACACAATTAGGCTGTTTGAAACGAACCGTGGCATACTGGATCGCTTAATCAGCCAAGTCCCAGAAAATAAACAACGAGGTTTTTAGGGGAAGGTTGAATTAAAAGAAAACTCACTTTAATTTTGAAGGTTCTTTCCAAGAGCCGATGCAGCTTCGCTGGTTCGGTGAAACCGTCTGCCGATTTGGCCCAGTTTGGAGCCCTTTTTGTTACTTGAGGCTTCCGCGGGCGACTGCCTACAGTACTTATATTCTTACGTTTATTATTAATACTACATTTATAATTAATAATTCATTTTATTTTACTTAATATCTAATGTTGAGTGGAAGCAATCGTAAACAATAATTCGGTAAATGTGATGTTAAAATATAATTGTTAATATAGTTAATTCTATGTGGCTGGGATTTATCAACAATCATAATTATATAAAAGTTTTATTTAAAAGAACAATAAATATACGTTTTTTCAAAATGTGCCCGAGCCATTTTGATCTTATTATATGTTAGTATGGCCTTTGTTAGATCTCCAAAATTATTTATATATTCAACATATGAGACATTCTTTTACAAGCCGAACAGTTTTTGACCGACCCATCTCCAAATTGCTTCATAATTTTTTTACATGTTCTAGGCATTAAATAAGTATAACTTATAGCTTATACTTTTTTTTTTAA
>JAPYZR010012626.1:0-14552 GCA_030522945.1 Trichopria nigra
GTCGGAGTGTACGGCCTTACATCAGTACAATGTTTTAAAGGTTTGGTTCGCAGTCTTTTCTCGATAGGAATGTATGCAAATGAGTTCGGAAAATGGTTGAGAGAGAGAGAGAGAGAGAGAGGGAGCATTTTTAGTAAAAAATATACAACAATTAGTAGAATATTAATTTTTTATCGTGATTTTTTCCAGGTTTTTCACTAAGATTGGCAAGCGTTTATACAGCCACCAAGTCTGCTTTTTATTTTAAATAAGAAAATAAGAGTGCAACAAATTCGGGTATATGGTAACTTTTGAGTAACAACTTAAATATTTACCATATATTTGGCCGGTTCTGACAAAACTGCTCTACCAGCTTTTAGAGCTTCATACATTTCGCCGTTGTTGTTGACTGATGCCAGACGTAATATTACTGTTTGATCGCTTTCGAAATACATTTTTGAAATTGTCACAACACGACAAAAGATTGGGGAATGACCGAAGCCTCGATCTCATACGCGATAGACGCTACCAAGCTTTGCGAACATCGGTGCCATCGCATAACCCATGAATCGACACATAAGATGGCGCAAGAACATTTCAAACATCGCAACGGAAATCGTGTGGCGCGCAACTCAAATATCCCTACAACTTTCGGAGTTTGTGCGCGGTAAGTGTATGAAAATAAAGTCTGTTATGCTTTGCATCCTCGGAGAATCACTATACTAAATCGTTTGTTCACGACAGCTGCCTAACACTGCTGTATTGAGATGAGAAGCATTCTCGCATCAGATGGTGGGAGCGTCGTATACTCGTAGCGGGAATGGCGGAACTGCAGAATTTAGTAATTCGCAGGTTTTTCAAATTCGAACATATTACCTCGGCCTTTAAGCAGCAGTATCAAGTCGATTCGATCTATTTCGACTTTTCTAAAGCCTTTGATTCAGTCAACCATGGTCACGTACTGCAGAAGGTTTGGAACTACGGGGTTCGCGGTTCGTTATTTTCCTGGCTTAGGTCGTAGCTGGCGGATAGGACTCAGTCGGTTAGAATGTCTGGAGCTACATCTGGCACTCATAATGTAACGTCGGGAATTCCCCAAGGATGTCACCTGGGTCCCGTATTGTTTACTCTTTTTTATAAATGACTTACCTGACTGCCTCCTAACTGCCAGATGCTTAATATATGCGGATGATATTAAACTGTTTATCGCCACCAAGAGCCCATTGGATGCCTCAAAATTACAAATCGATGTGAACAAAAATTATAAATGGGCACTTGACAATGCGTTGCCTCTTAATATCCAGAAATGTCATGTAATAACATTTTACAGAGACAAGTCAATTTTAAAATATGATTTTACGCTTAATGGCACTCCTTTGGCCCGAGTTGATTCAACGTTAGATTTGGGTATTTTGTTCGATAGATCTGTTTCATTCTCAGATTATATGAAAAATATTATTATCAAGACTTTACGTTTAGTTGGGTTTATTAAAAGGGTTACTTAGGATTTTTACAAACCTCATGCCCATTTTCACTTATGCGTCAGTTATTTGGACTCCTTATACTCAGGTCGCTTTCAATCAGTTCGAAGCAGTTCAGCACAAAACATAAAAATACGTTTCATACAAAACCAACGGCCCAATTTCGATCACAACTATAATCCGATTATGCAAACTTTACACGTGTCGTCGATACGACAACTTCACGCAGTTTACGACCATCTGTTTGCCTTTAAGATTGCGCATAACAAACTAAATTGTGATGACATTACTTCCCTTTTCTCCTATCACCTATCTTTGTATAATGTTCGTGACCCGCGTATTGTAGTTGAACCTTTCAACACCACAAATTATGGTTTTTACTCGTCGGTCGATCGTCTGCGTCGCTTGTGGAACAAAGTTCCTCACGACTTGCGAAACTGTGGGTATATAAGTTCTTTTAAGGCCCGTATTCGCGCCCTTCTGTCACAATTAGTGGTATAATCTAATATGTGATTCAAATTAATTTTGTTGTATTTTTTTTTTAACGATGTCGTTCTCTTAGGTTTTGCAGCATATCTGTATATTTTAATAATATGTTGTTATCGTCTGCTTCCTCGAACCATGTATTTTTATTTTTGTATAAGGGCCTGGCCCGTTTAATTCAAATAAATAAATAACTCAAAATGAAATTTGAAATATGTGTTTCCTCATAAATAATGGAGTTCAATTGGAAATAAGTTTCGTCAACAAATGTCGCCAAAGTTCTACTTTAGAACCTTCCTTGATAAAAACAAGTGGTTTTAAAGAATACGTGCAATAAGAGTATACATTCTAGCGTCAGATGAACTCTGTATAAAGAACTGTATAGATTATACTTAAAGTGGGAATCATTATAGTAGTATTTAATTATCTTACCACAGTCTATATCCTTAAAACATTCCTATGATGTTGTTTGACTTGAAGTTCCGTTCACAAACGCACTCTATTCTTGAAGAAGCCTGAAAATTTCGCATCATTTTATTTTCCTTTAAACATTTTTTTGTTTAATGGCATCATAATCTTTTAATTTATGTTTAGACTGAAAATGTAAAATAAAATGTTATAAATGATTAATTAAAAATATGAAAAAATGTATCCTGACAATAAACTAAATGAACTTTAAAAAAATTATATTTTGAATCAGAAAAAGGAAACAAAAATATTAGAATTTCATTCTTTATATTATTAAACGTTATACACGATACAAAGAGTCAGTTATATTCAGAATAATATTCCCAATTTGAACAATTCTATAACCTCATTCTATTCAGTTTTAGGCTGAGAACTTAGTGTAAAATATAACAACAATTTATGTGAATATAAATGATGCAATAAAACTCTACGAGAAGGAAATTAACACGATGTAAATCTATTAATCAATTAAGAAAAGGGCCGAAGCACGAAATCGTCGATGCCCGCGAACGAGGGGGTATATCGGGGGAACTGTTATTCCCCCTAGTATGGAAATATTATATAATAACCTTAATTAAAAATTTAAGAATTTAAATTAAAAATTAAAAAAATTGAATTACAACCTTTGGTTACGGGTCGAAGTAAAAATTGAATTGCATTTTTAATTTCTTGGTTATTATTGTCTATTCAATCATGTAACATCTATTAATATAAAGAAAATAAATTTTAACCTGAAAATTTATTTTGATTCTAAACATCATTCACCTGTTACGTATGTGCGGTCCCCCAACATCTCGGAGGCACGCACGTCCGTACAGTTTAGATATACTATTGTCGCGTTACATTCGCCGTTTCGGCTACCAAAATAGCGGAATGCTTATTTTGATTGTCCACTTAGCACCGATTACTCATTTTTCTTATTCTATGGAATGTCAAGTAAATCATAACATTGATGGTGTCTTTGTTTTCGAGTCGACGACAGTATGTCGATACCCACATATCAACCCGGGGATATTTGAACCGAATTGTTTCTATTCGCACCGGACATAGGAGTTTACTTGACATACCAGGAACTCCATACCGAAAAATAACAAGATCTGCTCCCATGGTCCGATTTCGTAATTGCCATTGTCCCATCCATTAATTTTTCGACAAAACCGAGTTGACTTGGAGGCGACAACCGGAAAACGGCAGATAGATTTTAATTAGCCTTCGAGCAGATCTCGAAAGACTTCGTTTAGTGTTCGCGTACTTCTGTTACGATTCAAACATACATTTTCCAACAGAGTTCGGCAAAATCTCATCCAGAGATTTTAGAGGGATTTGTAGGACGAGTTCGGGTTATAATTGAAATCCCATTTTTACCATCACGGTCCGAATTCGCGAACGAGAGCGGAGGGTTATCGACCACCCTAAGTGTTATGAAGTTGTAAGACCTCTCATACCTCAAATACACTTGCTAAATTCAGAATCCAGGGCCTACGGTACTCAGAGGAGAGGTACCAGAGGAAAGAAAGTAAACAGACGATGCACTTGGTATCGTTATTTATTATAGCACAGGGGTACAGATATCCATTACATGCTGAGTCGCGATTCTGCGAGGGTACGGCCGTCGAAGGTGCCGAAGACCCCGCGCGTATTGACGGTATATCGTCGGGCAGACAGGGCGCATAAATAGGAACGGGTGGTCGGTGAGGTAGTAGGGTACCAGGCCCTACAGTAGATACGGTGGGAAGGAGAGGCAACACTCTCCCTTGGACGGTCGGTCGGTAGGAAGGGCTTGGGCCATACAGGAAGTATGGTGGGGCGGAGAGGCAATCCTGTCCCTTGGACGGTCGGTCGGTAGGGACGATAGTGAGGAAGATATCCGAGGATGCGCCGGGTGCAAGCGGAGCTCCCCTATTTTACTGGAGGAGGAGCCAGGAGAGCTCGACTCTACCAGCTGGTTGCCCGACGATAACTGGCTTCTGCCCGTATGCACCGCCTTTTATAGTTAGTGCCGCATTTGGTGACGGCCCGTGGTACGCTTGCCATTTTCTACGGTACTGGCGAGGCGCAGGGTGCTACCAGGAGCGGGCCTACGGCTCTATAGCGCGCGTACTTCAAAAGTGCCGTTACACAACGGGAAAGGATTCCATTGTTACGGCTCGAACGTAACACACCCCTTGAATTTTGTTCCTCCACACTTCCTTTAATGTTTCTAAACTAACAAACAAACAAAATACTATTAAACTAAATTAATATTAGAAACGGTCGAATAATTAAATGAATGAAGCATTAAATCCCATCTTACAACATCAACAATTTTCATAAATTTCACCTTCATTAGACCTTCCCATGACCTTGTTGAAAATATCGGATAAATATCGTTTTGAACGTAAAATTTTCCGCTCTTTAAAAAAAAAACTTGACCTTGAAATAACCCTCAAGGCCATGTTCAAGGTCAAATTCAATGGTACCATTAAATAGCCAGGGGAAAATCCTTCAACTTTTGTATGAAACATTTCCCGAAAATGCCCTCTCGCTGAGATAATTCGCCATCCCGGGACTTTTGGCGGACCCTGTATAATCGTGTACATAGACATGAACTAGGAAAAAAATTTAAATAAGCTTTAAGAATGTTATTAAAATTTTGATATGACATTAGATTTCCATTTTTACCCGGGGAATGTTATGTGATTCCATCGGGGGAATTCGGAACCCGTCGCGTCGCTGAAAATTGCGAGTAACGATACGAGATCCCGAACAAAACACCCACCTCGACCTGTACAAGGCCGAAAAGCTTAAACAATCTTAATTTCTAAACTTAAACTAACTTAATCTCGAAATTTAAACTTATGCCACTTATGAGAATTGGTCGGACCACCGCCACGGCAAACGAAAGTATTCGTCGAGAAAATCCGCGTATTCCCTGGCAATGACAGGTTGCGATTTTAATCGTCGTTGCAAGCGAGAGAGCATGGCAAGTGCTTTTTTTGATTTAGTATCCCCAATGGTGGGGGGACTATTTGTATTAAAAGGGAGTCGGACTACGTACCGTCCCTCAGGGGTACGCCGATGCGTAGATCGAAAGTTCTCCTCACATTTTTGCTCCTCAGGCGACAAAAGAGTAATCCTAGGCAATTCCTCGATTTCCCAAAATCGGCGCAATTCGCGAGGGAATCCTGATTGGAGGCCAAATGTGTGTACACTCGGGTCGCTGTATTTGCGAATTGATGGACCGTGAGTCCCCACAATATCCATCCAAATATTGTATTCTGGGCAGACGGTTGGCCGACTGCCCCGTGGCGCAAACCGTCGCTCAAGGTCAATACGTATAAGTTGGCACCGATGATGAGCTGAATCGGCGACGATTGAAGACTAGGCGGGTCAGCAAGCTCGATTCCGTAAAGGTGCGAGCCCTGATCGGTAGAGTAGGGTCCGGCATTTATATATCTGGTGAGCGAACGCAGCACTAAAGCTTCCGTGGAAAGCGTGGGAGTATCACGCTCGCACGGCTTGATTTTTATCACCGCCGAATGCGTGACTATGCCGGCATCTGACTGGCCGATACCGTTGACTGAATAATACAAACTGCTCGCTCAACGCGCGTAACTCGTTCGCCGAACCATGCTGCACATTTTTATGCCGAAAAGAGTGTCTAATTGAACTTGAAATAGTTTTCTCTTATTTTCATACCTATCTTGCAACGCTTTCCACGCGATTGCGAAACTAACGTCAGAAATCGGAAGCGTGGAAATACAATTGACAGGAATTCCAGAAAGACACGACGACAAATAATGCATCCGATGTGAATCCGCGAGACCAACGCGATCGATGACCATTGATTTGAAACGGTTGTGAAAGCTTTCCCACTGACGAAAATCGCCCGAAAACCGCGGCAACTCGAGCAGTAGTAACCCTTGCGTAACGGAAATACCTGGTGCTGCGGCGACCTGGTTCACCGTACCTGTGGTGATGCAACCTTCACTCGAAGCTGTTACCGGTTTCAATGCTGCCAAAGCGTCGACCATGAAATCCGATGTTTCCAGGAAAACGCACTCCGTTTCCTCGAAGAAGTTCTCCTTGAAATATCTGAGGGACTGTTGCGTTGGCGATTTGCAGAAGTTGACCGTGAAGCTCGACACAGCGCGCCCAATTCTCCTTGAGCAAGGTCAGCCGAGAATTGACGATAGCGACAGTCCATTTATTTCTCCCGAGCTTCTTGAAATTAGAAAGAGCGCGTTCCAGCGCTTTTATACATAACGTCTGTTGTTACACGAGGGTACCCATTTTGAAACGACGGCGAAAAGATGATGTCACACTCCAAAGTTCCACAGTTCAAAGTTCAAAGTTCCTTTTGTCACCGCACTATTAGTCGACTTCACTCCTATCCGGCTCGAAGGACCAAAATTTGTCGCGTATTTCTTAAAAAACCGGAGCCGCGAACAATGGCGGAACCAGCTCGACAGAGCCAGGAATGAAGGAAAAGGTGACAACAATAAAAAAAAAAGAAAAAAAGAAAATGGCCACGACACACTTTTTACCGAAGTCAAAATTAACACAATATGTACAATAATGTTGAGCGAACGAGCCGATACTCCACAACAATTGGCGTCCGAACGTTTCCGCAACGGGCCAACGAACGATATTGGCGAAAAAAATACGATCCGATTCCAACCTTAACATCCACAGAAGCGTAAATAGTATATATTTTTGTAATCCAAAGCAGTACATTGGATGACACATACCGGTCAACAGTTTTAAATCGTCAGCACACAGAAGTGGAATGAAGTTTTTGACAATCATACGTAAATAATTGGTTTACATATTAAGTAAATAAATTGGTCCATGATGCGAACCTTGAGGAACACCAGGGCATATATCAATTGGTCGGGATATGTAGCTTTTATATTTGACTTTTATATTTTGCTTTTATATTTAGAAAAATTTCGGAAATCCATCGATTACGACTAAAATGTATTTCTTGCTTGGAACGCGTACATCTGAAATTGTCATATGATCAACGTGCACCATTTCGAAAGGTCGATTACCCTTTGGGATGCTTTGAATTTTGCCCTCCTTTTTTCCACAAGGTGCATTATATGAGATACATTTATAACAATTGCGTATATGGTCAGATACTTTCTTCCTCAATTCTGGGAACCAGTAACTTTTATGTATAATATCCGTTACCTTTTCAGCACCCATGTGTCCTAACTCGTCGTGGTATTTAAATACAATATTCTTCTTCATTTCCGAGGGTACAAAAAACAACAACCTATCATTAACTTTCCTATAAACAACCCCATTTCTCATTTGACAGTTCTTATTTTCTGCTTTCTCGAGTTCTTAATTAATTTTATTAATTTGTTCGTCGAGATTTTGAGCAATTATTAGGTTAGGGTTAGTTCTATAAATTTTCTAAAATATGATACCAATCCAAGAAAACTTTGAACCCCCCTTATATGTTTACGATTCAGGCCTTTCGGATTTTACATAAATTTTCTCTCTGCCCTTAACTTTTGATTAATTTCATAAGGAATATCCGGATTAATGTCTAAATCGTCCCCAGCATCCAAGTCGTCAATCACGATACTCAATTATTTCCGATAATTGATCGTCTTTTGTAACGTCGGAAAAATTTGGATTTGAAAGCCCTAGTGCAAAAGCCCTAAATGCATCCCGACCCAAAGTTACTAACGAAGACATTTCTTTTACGACAAGTAATTCAATTTATTTTACAAGATTTCTCATTTCACACCATGCTCTTGTTTTTCCTAAGAAATGAAAACATGACCCCCTCTCTCTCTTCTTTCTCTTGCACTCATATGACAAGGGTCCTACCATATTACAGTTATAACAACGTTTTCTATTTTTGTCAACAAACTTATTTGCGGCAGTATTTATATCAGGTTTAATCTCTTTATAATTGATAAAATCTTTCTGAAAATCTCTACTTTTATATACATCAGGTGACATTTTACTTAAAGAAATTTTCTCGAACGCCTGAAGCAAATTTTCTATAGAATCGAACCGTTGCATACAGGCCTGATTTCGCAATGACTCGTCGAGGATACCCTTGATTAGATAGTCAACCAATTCTGAATCGTCAATATTTGCTTTATTAGCCAAAATTACTTTTTCATATAAATATTCGATAAACGATTCAGTTTTACATCATGCGCGACTTTCAAACTGCTTACGTAATTGAATTCTACTAAAATAAGGGAAAAACATTTTTTAATTTCATTTATCAACATTATTAATGGCATTGATATATTGTCTGGACGCGAGTGAAACAAATTTAGAGCTTTACCCTTAATTAAAGTTTCAACTTACAATAATTCTCATTACGTGATAACTCAAATTGTAAGCAGTACGTACTAATCGTAGTTGTTGCGACTAACTTTCAAAATTTTGGCTATTCCCGACGCTAATAGTTCGCTAATAGAATTGATTGACAACCTTGGGTTTATCTTAATATTATGATGTGTTGAAGGTTGTTAATTTGGTACCTGCGCACATAAAGTCACTCCGTTGTACAGTGGAGGTGCATGTGAAGACATGTCAGCTCCTCATTTCCCCCAGAAGTTTGAGAAATTGCCAAAGGTACAGATAAATTTGATCCGACTCCCGAACTTGACTCTGACGCATTTGTTGATGTACCAGTAGGTATCTCTCTCTGCTGCAATTTTAATTAATCTCAACGTTAACGTCGAGATCATCCGTTGCATAGTGTCCAACTGGCGCTTCATTTCGTCATAAGCATTGGTTGATTGGTTTTTCTCCCGCTGATCATCATCGTCATCAATTGAGAGTTGTTTCCCTCCTGCTTTCCATTCCTCAATCCATGATCCATCGGGATTGCGTTGCTGCAGGCGCAGGAATAATTCTGCTTTATTACCCGTAGTCAGATAGTTTTTTCTCGTAAAATACTCTTTAGTTCGACAACCGATAAATCAGCTGCCATGGTGTGCTTATAACTTTAGCGGTAACTATTATTTTCAAATCTGACATCAAGTCGTTAAATTTGTTGTGTTTGTGAGGGGAACTCACTGTTAGCGTAAACAAAATAATATCAACAAGCTCTACTACACGTTCAAATTAACGTTGGGTGAGTTAAAATATTGCGAATAAAATTTGACGATCTTCACTTTTTTCTACTTTGAAAATTTCAGTAAAGTCGCACTTCTAATATTTTGACACAAAGTCACTATTGATAAAATGATTACCAAACTAGGCACACAGCGCAATGGTCTCAATTTTATCATAAATTAATTATTAGAAGTACAAATTAAAAAAAAATAAATGGTTTGCCTTTTTCGCCACGTTCACTAAGCTTTAAGAGGCACAAACCACAGAATCCGCAATTTTTCAATTCAACGAGAAGATACATCAATTGCACTTTATCCGTAGACTTGTGGTGTTCATAAAGTTATATCGACCAGTATTCGTATACACCGAATCATCAATCATACATAAGGGTGATTGTATACCTATAGTCGTACATATTCTCCATTTTGGGTATGTACCAAAGGTCTTCACTATCTCCAAGGGTTACAGGGCAACATCAGGGGATTCATACATACCTGATAAAGCATCCGGCACCACATGGATGGATCCTTTGCGATGTACGATGGTCTTATCGTAAGCCTGCAATGCTAGTGCCCACCCTGCTAAACGATCTATTGGGTCACGCAAATACCTCAGCAGTTAAAGACTACTACGATCGGCAATGACGGTAAAAGAGGTTCCCTCTATGTAGGGCCGGTATTTCTTTGCAGTTCACAAAACAGCAAAACCTTCGCGCTCCATAACGGTATAATTCGTTCTGCCGTAGTTAGAGCTCGACTCGCAAACACGATGGGATGCTCATCTCCCTCCAACTCCTGCGACCGAATGGTACCAATCGCGACATCACTGGACCAGTCCAAATGGGAAAGGCCAACTCTGGAGGGCTTGAAAAGTGAGCGGTTGCTCTTCTCCCCACCGCCTTGGGGCATTTTTGGTAAGGAGTTGAGTCAACGGGACTCGATCTCTGGATAGGTCAGGGAGGAAGCGGCAACCTACCATTCCCAGAAATTAGCGTAATTGTTTAATGTTAGTCGCGGGAGGATACTCTAAAATAACCTATGACGTATCCTAAATATTTTACCACAGGCCAGAAGAATTCACTCTTTTCTAAATTAATGTGTCTCTAAAAATTTCAAATGATCTTCCTATGTCTCCGTGGCAATGATTACGTCATCTAGGTAGGCGAATTTCGCAATTCTCATCGCGGCTAAAATTCTTTCCATATTTGGGATGGGACACGCGTCTTTAAGGGTTACTTTATTTACGTCACGAATATCAATACAAAACCGGTTTACCATTGGCTTTTTGGGCTACTACGAGGTTACTGATCTACGGATTACTGGAGGGCTCAATCACATCTTCCATTACATCGGCCTTTATACTTTTTTCATTTACCTTTTTCATAATCTATCTTAATTTCAAAAATATACAGAAAATCAATTCCTAAAACACATTGATAACTTAATGCTGCAAGGCGTACATCCACGGTTTGGATGCTACCGTCTAACACAAACTCTAAGGATACCATGCCGTGGAAGTGGATTATATTACCATCCGCCACGCGAACACCTTTATTGATTTGCTGCAAAAATGGGACCAATTGGGCTTTTTGGTCTAAATTAAGGTAGATCGAGGCACACCAGAATATATTAAGGCCTTTAGGAGACAACCGTTCAACTGTCTTAATAAAATAACGGAGGTCTTGTTCCGGAAAATTGAAACTTACTAAGTCAAAGAGGTAAAAATCTAAGGGAGGAAAAGCAATACGGGGAGACAGGGAACTGTGGCCTGGTTACTCGTTTCTCGCCTCTCTGCGAGCAAAGGCGGGGTAATTAGTTGAATTTTTACCGGGGTGACCGCACACGACACAAAAAATATCCGTTGGGTAAAGGGCAATCTCTATATATGAGGCCTACTTCCTTACAATTATAACTTATAACATCTAATTTTCATACTCATTAATGGGGAGGATTTATCTGGGGAAGGTTTATTATAACTTCCAGTTGTAGGCATAGGCAGGTAATGCCGATTGAGACACGAGGGATGGCGGACGATAGGATTTTTCACGTTGGCATAACGACTTTAAATTCCGACAAACACGTAATAAATCTGAAAAACTTTTGAACCCTCCGCGCGAGATTCATGCGGCGAGCCCCGGGCGAAGATTCTGACAACATTGTTCTGAAAGGGAGGAGGGAGAGGTTAATAATTTAAATAAGCTACGGAGGGTAAAAATAAATTCTAGGGAGGGCTCATCGGCACCTTGGGTCCGAAGGAAAATTTCTCATCAGATTCTCATCGACCCTGTACCACCAGTGGGCAGAACCACGGAAGGCTTCGGGGAGCCAACGTAGGAGTTCCTCTTCCGATGAACTACGGCTGTGCCCGTATTCTTTCAATTTCAGTAGGAAATCATCCGCATAATGCATTCTTCGGACATTCTTCCGCCATAAGTCCACTGCGGAATAATCGGGAGGTTCGAGGAGCAAGGGGATACGAAATATTATGGGAAGCGGGCATAGGTTGATGGTGTGTATGTGTTATATGAGTACAACGGGAAGGAGGTTTCGGGTTAGAAAAATGAAAGGTTAGGAAATTAAAGTAGGGAATGAAAATCTTAATTTCGAAATAAAAAAAAAGAAACATAAAAATGTGTAGGCTTCGCAAAGTAAAAGAAAAAAAATCTAATTTTTCCGGGCCCCACGTCGGCGCCAATTTTGTGACCGAGTTGGGACCAAACGCCAACCCGTGTCGGTACGCAAAAGGGAAAATTGAGGCACAGAAAATAAATAACTAAAATAATAAAAAAATTAATAAATTCATGAACAATAATAAAAAAAATAAAATCAAAGGAGGTTGGGAAACGCAAAGTATGTGTGCACAATTTCGCAAAGAAATAGAAAAATGGAGATCGACTGATTATGTTGCTTTACAAAGTAAATTACCGTTGTCGACGCACAATTAATCTCTGTGCCATGGCCAGGATATTCTTCTATTCAACAGCGTAATTAGGAATGAATGAAAATTAGCAACCGGCTTGCCTTCCAGCCACGGAGAAATAGGAAATCAAGGAGGAGGAATTGGAGAAACGAGGCGTTTAAAACTGTCATTATCAATGTGAGACAAGAAACAAACTAGGTGCTTCGCCCATGCGGCCTTCGGCCGCCAACCCCACCACTGGACCCCCGTTCGCTTCGGTCGATTGTCCCGGTTCAGCTCTTCGGCCTTGCGGCCTTTGGCCACAGCCGCTCAGCACATCAATGTAACTATGAAATCATGTTTGATATCAACGTGCATTAATTACTATTCAACATCGTCTACAATCACCATCACATATGATCCTTCTTCATCCGACAAATAATCATTAATTGAAAATAAACATTTTCAAAACTTCTCCTCATACCACAGGTTGGACCGAAGTATTAAAATTCGCACACCCACGCACATACCCACACACGCGCACGCGCACACACGCACACCCTTGTTCACTCAGAGGTTACTTCCGTCAATTTGTTCATGAGTTAGATCTCAGTTCACCACTCTACTAATCGATGGAATCAATGGATTTTCGATACCTATTTTCGTTTGGGCGCTGGTCCTCGTAGTAACGTATGTACAAGATCCCGAAAAATTTTTTATTGCATTTTTGAACTCAGTATGGTCTGAAACGTCGACATGAATAAAGAGGGTGTCATTTTTTTTGGCATGACCAAATACAATATTTCGATCCCAACCGTTGGTATGGGTCGAAGTAATTTTCCGGGATCTTGTACGTAAGTACGTTACTACGGGGACTAGCGCCCAAACGAAAATAGATATCAAAAATCCGTTCGGTGAAAAGTTGTATTTTGCTTTAGCTTAGAACTGATTAGATTTTAGAAAAGAGTAAATTCTTCTGGCCTGTGGTAAAATATTTAGGATACGTCATAGGACAGTTTGAAACTTGACCCGGACAAAATAGCCCCTATTTTAGAGTATCCTCCCGCGACTAACATTAAACAATTACGCTAATTTCTGGGAATGGTAGGTCCGTTGACTCAACTCCTTACCAAAAATGCCCCAAGGCGGTGAGAAGAGCAACCGCTCACTTTTGAAGCCCTCCAGAGTTGGCCTTTCCTTTTGTTGGTGGGGTTGGCCGCTGGCGCTAAGCCCCTAGTTTTTTATTGCATTTTTGGAGTCAGTATGGCCTGAAACGTCGACATTTCATGAAAAAAGTGGGTGTCATTTTTTTTCGGATAACCAAATTCAATATTTTGATCGCCCAGTGAGTGCAACGGGCACCGACCATAGAGCAAGTCATCGCTGATTTGTGGTATGAAACTTAAAAAATCGTGTCTTCCATTCATAAACGTAGCAACGCGGGTAGAAACAGAAGGAACTTCGGTCTTCAACTCAGCAGACACTAATAAAGTCTGAAATTTACTGGAAATTTCAGAAATTGAGGCATCTATTTTCTTCGCTAGATTTTTATTGCTCTCCTTTATCAATTTTAAGGAGGACTCAGCATGATCATAAGTCTATTTATAATCTAATTTTAACCATTTGCACAGCGAATCTAGAACAGAGCTTAAGTCCTGCAAAGTAATAGATTTATCATCATCACCAATGTCGTTATCATCCCCATCGGAAGTCACGATCTCTCCAACCAAATTTGATTTTATAAAAGGTTCCACGACGTTTATCAAGGGAGTCCGAGGCTTAGGTCAGCACCTGCTGGATGATATGGTGAACTACACACTTTGCAGTAAGTAATAGTAACCACTGACTTCCCACAGTGGAAACGACGACTTTAGAAGTCTTCAATTAAGGTTCCTTGGGATTCATTGGTTTATGTTTATAATTCGTTTATGCATATAGAATAATATAAACAAGTTCATATGTATATTGCTTCTTGGTGTAAAAACCATAAGAACTGAGGCACTAAGTGACGTTAATAACAAGCCAAGGAAAAATAATTTTAACAGATGAGCGTTTGAATATAAAACCAATAAATAAACTAGGGGCTTCGCCCCTGCGGCCTTCGGCCGCCAACCCCACCAAGGGGCTCTGCCCCCTGGACCCCCGGCTCGCTTCGCTCGCAAGATT
>JAPYZR010012639.1:0-12748 GCA_030522945.1 Trichopria nigra
GGAGCAAATGTGAATTATTATATCAAATTCGTAAACCTATGGAACACTGAGCGGGTGCGGCCGAAGTCCGCAGTCGCGAAGTGTGAGAAGTTCGTGAGGACCGAAGGGCCGAACACTGATAAATTTGCGAGCGAAGCGAGCTACGCGCGATAGCGCGCCAGGCGTTCAGTGGGCGGAGCCCCCGGTGGGGTTGGCGGCCGAAGGCCTCAGGGGCGAAGCCCCTAGTTTTTGTATTGGTTTTTGTCTTATGAGTACTTGAGCGTGTAAGTTATTAAAACTGGTGAATGGTCTGATGCCAGGTACTTTTTATTTACTTTATGGTGGTAAACAGTACGGACTAATATTAATAATATTAATAATTGTATATACATTAATTAATATATCTGCACATTACATAATTAATTAGTAGTAAATAGATTGCTGACGAATGTTCAAGTACAATGATAGATCATGCGAGCCACGTTCCCGCGAACTTAGATTTTCAACGATTTTCGTATTTTGAAAATACTTTCGAATTTTTATTATTTGACGTTTACAATGTTCCATTTTTCCTCTTATTTCTCCCTCCTCAGCGATTTCCGACTTTTTCGAGATTGAAAGAAAATTCAGGAAAAACAAAGGAATACTTCTAGTTCCGATATAAAATCGAATAGTTTAACGATTATCGTGGATAACAGCATAGTTTCTTTTTTGTAAGACCATCGAGTGTACCTAACAGTGTGGATCAAGTTATTCCACAGATCTTCTTTTGTATTTATATTAGCGATCCTAGTATGCGGCTTATTTGCGATGTTTTAATAAATTATAATAAAGTGGTTCGTAACCTAACTGGTACTGACATCCAAACAAAGTTTTTGTTTTGTTGTTTTTTTTTTTTTTTTTTTTTTTTTTTTTTTTTTTTTTTTTTTTTTTTTTTTTTTTTTTTTTTTTTTTTTTTTTTTTTTTTTTTTTTTTTTTACTCACATATTTTGTCGAGGATGTAGGAAACTGCAGAAACCCACATCAAGTATAGCAGCGGTCTAGAGTCGATTCACCGGTGTTGTGTTAATAATATTTTTTTTTTTATTGTTCTATTTTCTTTTCCCAATTGCTCACGTTTCTTTCGGGTTCGGTCCTAAGACATTCATATTAAAACATTGTGAGATATATAGATATGCACTCATGTAATATATAAGTGTGAATTACACCACGTTAAATTATGGTATATACCGATTGAACCTTACTCAGTAAAAAATATTGTTCGAATTACATTCCCAAGAACTTATATAGGCCATGCCGAAATAAGTTTATCTCTGAGTTATTGATTTCGTGGAAGCTTTTGGAGTTAATCCGAGAAAGTTGTTTTTCGTTTACTATTAATGCACATTGTTACAGATACACTTTCCTTATTTTAATGTAGCCGTTAATTACATTTGTTCGCTGAACTGCAGTTCTGCGCAAGTGTCAAGCAGTACTAACTCAGGCCGGCGATTGCTCTATACGCAACAAGTAAAAAACGATCAATACACAACGTACTCATAGTATCCGGGACTTGGGTATTTGTCATATGATTAATAAATTATAGGATATTGCACAAATCGAAAGAGTGTCTTATGTTTATAAGTCAGATTTGTGAAAAATACTATTGCTAAAGCAGATGCTTAATCAATGATAAGAATTTATCGAAACCACAAAGTTATCATCAATAGTTTAATCAGTTTTTAAATAGTCTATTCTATTTATTTTTTATCCTTTTTGACAATCAAAAATTGATTATTTGATTGGTAATTTATTATGACTTGAGGAGTGACACATGGCTCCATCATACAAATATTTTTCAGCGGCGTGTGCTTGCGAGTGCGAGTGTGTGTGTGCGTGGGTCGGTGTGTATGTGTGCATGAACATAGTACGAAGACGTAAAAAATTAAATACTGTTCTTAATATGAAGTTATTAATCCTGTTGTACTATTTTGATGATTTTTTTTCCATTTGCGGCACACATACTTGTACTAAATTTTTATAATACTATTTTTCTCTCTCAGTTTATTTACAATCTCTTTTGCGATAGATATTCCGTAAAATTTCTTACATTTGATACAATAGGTTGAATAGCATTTTCCCACGGGTAATTTTTTTTTCTCTATTTATTAATACATCCTGTCTACATTAGACAATAAGTACTGTACATTGAATAAAGAATAGCATGTAGGTAGTGTTCCTTTGAACAGTGCCTTTAACATGATATTTATTTTATTTCGTGGACTACATTTTGTAATGTACATTATTATTTGAATAGTAATTGTGGGGGTTGCACCGTATAATGAAACTGTGTAAGTGAGCTGACGGACATTGTATGCGTGATATGTTTAATCGTATGCGACGTTAGTATGTAAGTATAGGGAAATAGTATATGCCGGTAACGGTGAGAGTGAGAAGGATAACAAACGTTGCGACTGTTATAAGGAAGGAGAAGTCGGACTGAGCCTTTCGGAATGACGGACCGAGGAATGTGGTCCGCAGTGGGAGAGAATAAGCGCGGATACCGCAGGTATAGTCGAACCAATAACTGAGTTCCCCTGTGAATCTCATCGGCGGAGGGGCAACGTTCCCCCACTCCTACTCCCACTCCGGTCTCCTATTCGCCAAAGGAGATTCACAGGGGAGCTCAGTTAGTGGTTCGACTATACGTGTGGCAGGAAAAGTGTCAATTACCGAAAAGCTACTTCGACGAGGCAGCACGCAAATTTCGGAGTTCGACAAGAAACGCAATCGAAGAATTCCCACAACGCCAAAATTTCTATAAATAAGAAGGATAGAAGGCCAAAAGGGAAAGCAGAGGCTAGAGATTCCGACTGCCACGAATTTTGGTAGAAACTATTGACAAGGCTTCGTTTCTCCATATCGACTTCGACAATTTTCTCGAAGTCCGTGGTGAGTACCGTATTTCATGGTTGGAGTGACTCCGGACTGTGGAAGAGCCGCAAACGGCATCCGATGGGAGAGTACAATTTTTCTGTGTTTTGATGTATAATTACAGTTAATTCATTCCATGGGCCGATTTGGACGGAGGGAAACTTCGAGGTGGAAAAAGCCAGGACGAAAGAGCTGGAAAAGCAATACGGAAATTTCGCCCATGCCAAAGGAAGGAGGCGGGCCTCTAATTATCTCCAAATCCTCAAAGTCATTAGAAATGAGTAGGAGCTGCCGGATCGCCACGGAAGCGTCTAACCTCAAATAATGGAGACTATTGAGTGTGAGTCTAGAATTTATACCTATAGTGTAAACTGCTTTATTGTTATTAATGTTATAATAAGAGGATCGAATCAATGGGTAATGATTATTAATTCGAATTCATTTGTGATTCTCAACTGATATAATGTAAAGGAGAAATATTTTTAATAAAATGATGTTGTTTTATTTTAATTGAATGTCGATCGAGTATTGGTCACACGGTTTCTCTTTGTAACATATTTGAGATGAAAGACGAATTCATCGACAGTGATTTGTGATTGTTGTATGCTTTGGTTACTGAGTAAGGACAGCATCGTCCAATGCAATATTACAATTTGCAAATACTTAATAACTTTTACAAGAAAGTAAATTATATTTATATCTTTTTAATCTGGAAACACTGTTATTTTTTCTTAGTAGTTTAAGAGCTAATTGGTTTGGGCGAGTATTCGCTCTAAAATAAGTTACTTATGTACCAATGTATTCTAAAACCAGCTTGGACCTACGGTATTCAACTGTGTAGCACACCATCCAATTTCAACATAGAAACCCTGGTAAAAATTGAGCGTACGCTTACGCTTAAAACGTCCGAATTCACTCTTATAATACGCTTAGATAACGCTTTACGCTTCTTGAAGCGTAACATATTCCAGAACAAAGCATGACGCAGAAAGTTAAATACCATCTGTTATAGAAGAAACAAAAATATTCTGTGAAAGCTACAAGAAGAGGCTGAGGACACGGAGATAAATATTTAGACGAGATAGGCAGAATTCTGGATGATTCAGCCATATTTTCTTATAGGCATAGCCACAGAAAGAGCGTATATCTAATTTATCCACTTATTTCTGTTTGAAATTTTCTGGGCAAAGCGGCACATACGTACCAGTTCAATGTAACTATATATTTATGCACTAATCGAATCATATTATATTATCATAATTTTTTACTAAAGATCATAAATAAAACTATAAAAACAAGATAAATTTCAGCGAAATTTCCCCAATTATCGATATGTATAAACCATATATACTAACGGACGCCACTCGAAGGTATAACTATAATTTCAAATACATACATAGGTGCGCTCAGTGTTACCGACAAAGTAGATTCTGCGTTACCGACAGTAGCAATGCGTATTTAAGATGTACGCCGCGTCAGCGCTGTAGAGCGATCACGTGATCCGCAGAAATCGAATCGAGTCGCGCATATCGCATTTTAGTCTGTCGAATCTACTCAAGCCAAGCTAGTCACGCTCGTCACGCTCAACAATAGCTCTCGGATCTACGAGCCATATTTTTGTTTCCGCTAGAATTGAGTAAACTCGTGACCTGCAACCCAGGACAGTGTTCTGTACACCTGTAAGTTAATAAAAATTATTTTTGTCGCAGTAGGCCGCAAAATGCGATTTGGCGCCACGTTTTCAGGACGCAAAATGCGATTTCGCGCCCTTCACCTAATCGCATCATGAACAAACATTTTACTATGGGGGCGACATCCGGCGCGGCATTGTTCGTACCCCGGGCGCAACATTTTGCACCCTCAGGGCGCGAAATCGCATTTTGCGCCCTAGGTACGAAAAATACTATTGTGAAAGAACGGTGGCCACATTATTGGCAGTTTTCCTCCCTACGAAATTCGCTACATACGCGGCGGGATCGGCATTCTTTTATAAAGCCGAAATAATCTTAATTTCGACTTTATAAAAGAATGGCGAACAGTCCAGCTTACGTTACACTCAGGCATACATGGTCAGAACGGGCCTATGTACTGAGTGGGGTAAAGCCTCGTAACTTGAGAAAATAAATACCGAAAACAGAGTCCTCTCTTCCCTTTACCGCATACTTTTACGAAATCACGTATAGGACATGATGTCGGTACAGTAATTGCACCTATGTACTACTCACACTGATAAATGTCGTTCTCTAACTCTAAATCATGTAAGTAATCGTCTAAAGTTGTTCCTTTAGTTGTCCTGAAAAGGACAGGTTTAATTCGACGAACCACGGATTTCCCTGGCCATGTAGAAAAACAGAGACGTCAGAGTGAGACCCCGGGCGAGAGGTCTTCTATCTTGAGAGCTGTTCGACTCCGCCGAACACGGCCCTCTCGTGGTCGAATTGGAACTCCTCCAGCCGACCGCGAAGAGCTCTGTGCAAGTACCCGCTGTCTGCACTTCAGGGCGTATGGGTGGACGGATGGCTTCGATGTCCAAGTAAGGAGTCGAGTGATTTTTTATAAATGTGCTGAGGGGCAAAGATGCAAACGAAACTGACTCCATATGATAACAAAAGATGAATATTAATATTACAATATAATCCGGCTCTTCAGCTCTCAAATTAAATGAAAATTATAATAACATACGTATAAATATACTGGAGAATAGCGCCGAAGTTTGATCACGTTCAGCTCATGGAAAATAACCGAAATTAGTACAGAATATTACAATTTATGCGCAGCGAGAAAATTTATGTTTGCTTCACTCAACTGCCAGCACAGAAGTCGGATTAGTTTACAAAGTACGGTATAAGGAAGTGTTCATGAACTTTTATTAAATTTAATGACGTAAAGTGTATTCTTCTTTATCGTATGATAAATCCTGCAGTTTTTTTACTTATAAAAAAAGTAATATAAAAAAGACCCTGGACGTTCACTCAGGTAATATAGAGCTTCCTCTTCTGATGTCAAAGGACGAACGTTTAAATCCCCCATTAATTATTTGTTTTAATGACTTTTATCAATAATTAGTATTATTAATAAAGTAAGTTTTTTTTTATTTAAAATATATAAATATACTAATTAAATTAAAGTTAATTTTCTTATTTATGATTGTTTAAGATTTATTAATTTTAGAAAAAATGACATGCCTAAAAAAATGTCATGCCTAAAATTAATAATTTACAATAAATCATGGCATTCCAATTAATTTACAATGTATTCGATTTAATGAGGTAAGAAATTATATCCTGTTGCTTCCTCTACTTATAAAAACGTAATTCAGAAAACTAGGGGCTTCACCCCTGCGGCCTTCTGCCGCCAACCCCATCGGGGCTTCGCTTCGCTCGTAAGATTGACCGTGTGCGGCCCTTCGGGCTTCACCCGCTCAGAGTGCCATAAGTCTATAAATTTCATGTGCCGATTCACATTTGCTCCATACACATCCACACAATTCCATTAATAGTATATGAAGATGAAATGTATTAATGATATCTGTTTCTATTTCCATATAGATTAATGTGCTGCATTTTCAAAACTTCTCCACTCCACCGTAGGTTAGACGATATAACGATGAATTTAACATGTCAAAATAATATCCCAACAACTTGCGAAAATGTTTTTTGATCATCTCCCCTTTATTTTATTATGGATAAATCCCAAAAATCCCATCAGATCTACGTTGAAACAGATATCAAAACAGACATTTCAAACAAAAATTGGGAGTTTTGACCCTGCGGCCTTAGATTTTAGTACACACACAAATCCACTAAGCCGGTCCCAAGCCCGGGGCCTTGCTCCACAAGAGGTGGGAAGAGTAACAACCTCGTTCAAAAACCTTGGTACATCTGACCTGGATGTTAGCACCTTGTAAGGGTCCCGCCTGGGTACAGACTCGGAGAAGGAACCCCGAATATAAACCAAATATGGATAGTGAGTTAAATACAATACTACCAAGCGGGCATGGCTTCACAGCCTAATCCCGTCGTCGGTTCCTATCGGGTGAAAGCCCCGGTGGCCGGTGCCGGCCCCATGGATTTTGGAGGGGGGGGGGGGGGGGGGGGACCCCCCGCCAAGGGGGGGGAGGGGAACCCCCCGCCCCCGCCGGCGGACCCCCTCGGGAGTTGCTCCTGGAGATGAAGAAGTCTCTTGTCTGCACCCCTGAGCTGCAGAACATGGTTGCGTCAACCTTAAATGAGTCAGCCGATGTAAAAATCCTGATTCCTAAGGAAGCCATTAAAATCATGGACATGGACGAAGCCACAATTGTGGAGGAAGTGGTACAAGCCATTACCACGTCAGTGACCATCCCGTGGGTGGTAACAACAGAGGACATTAAGCTGAGGAAGTCATATTGTGGCTCCCAGATAGCCGTAGTCATGCTTCCCTCAAAAGTAGAAAAAATGCTACTAGAAAGAGGGAAGCTTAGAATAGGCTGGGTCAACTGCAGGGTCCGGTTACAGCAGGCACCCTCGCGTGGCTACGGATGCCACGAACGCGGGCATATGGCGAGGGCATATGCAAGAGCCCGGTCGATCGATCGGCGCAATGCTTTCGATGTGGGCAAGAGGGCCACATAATAGTGGACTGTGCGGCAAAACAGCAGGCTGCACAAGAGAACGGAGCAACGAACGAAAATGGCTAAGGTGCTCCAATTAAGTCTCAACCACTGTGCTGTGGCCCAGGACCTGCTGTTCCAGCTGGCCAGAGAGGAGAAGGCCGATATAGCCATCATCAGTGAGCAGTACCGGTATCTTGGGGATCTGAAGTGGGTGAGGGACACCACCAGCATGGCGGCCATCTGGGTGTGTGGGAATTCTCACATATCCAACAGTATGGCTGTAGCCTCACCAAAATTCACATGGGTGGAAGTGGCCGGTATAAGATTATACATGTATGGCTGATATCTCCCAACCAGTGATACCTTTGTTGATTTTCTAGGATCTCTGCACGCCATTGTTGAGAGTGCTAAAACCTTCCGACTACATGTAGTAATCGGGGGGATGTTAATGCATGGGCAATCGAGTGGGGAAGCGCGAAAACAAACCATTCCATTTGCGCCTTACTTGAGGCCTTTGCCACGCTGGAGCTGGGGATCGCTAACGTCAGAATAAATCCAACTTACATCAAGGACGATAAATGATCCATAGTTGACGTGACCATCATCGACCCCAAACTGATGAGGGAGGGTCACGAATGGAAGGTTAGCGATCGATACACGGGCAGTGACAACCAGGCTGTGGTGTACCAGCTCCAGTTAAACAGCAGGCCAGCTGGAAACAGCAACATTAAAGGAAAAAGGAGATGGGCACCCTCCACATTCAACCGGGAGAAAGAGTGTCTTAAAACTAGAAGACTGCTCCAGAGAGCTCTTCAGAAGCTGCGATACCAAGAACTAACTGCGGCCTACGAAGAAAAAAGGAAGAAGCTTAAAGCTGCCAGGAAGAGAGAAAAAAGAAAGTGCTGGCAGGACATCTGCGAGGAGGTAGACCGGGACCATTGGGGGCGACCATATAAAACGGTCATAAATAAGATCAAGCCCAAGGGCATAAATGCTCCATCTTGCCCACACTTCCTCGACAGAGTAGTCAGCCACTTGTTCTCGGAACATCGGGAACGACCTATCGGCACTGGTCTGTTGGCAGTATCTGGTGCGGTCGAGCCACCAGCCGTCACTGAAGCCGAGTTGAGGATGACTGCTAAGAGAATATCTGTCCAGGTATCCTCCTGGATACATTTAGCGCGTGTCTGAAAGAGGGATACTTCCCGGAGCAATGGAAGCAACAGAAGTTGGTACTGATTTACAAGGTCTCAAACCCTTGGACGAACCATCCGCACATCCACCACTTTGTACGCTGGACATTCTCAGGAAGCTATACGAGCGGATAATATGCGTCAGGCTTGAAGCAGCCATCGACCAAGCTGGAGGTCTTTCCGACAACCCAGGAAGGGTCGCTCAACCATTGATGCAGTCGACCCGGTGAAGACAATAGCCACGAATGCCATCAGTGGCAGTCGGGATACCAGGCAGATGTGTGCCATCATCGTGTTTAATATCAAGAACGCCTCCAACTCAGCCAGATGGGATTGCATCATAATAGCCTTACACGAACTAAAGGTACCACTCTATCTCAGGAGGGTCATCTCAAGCTACCAGGCGCTCCTACAACATCACGGGACGCGTGTCACAGGGCTCGGTACTAGGACATTTGCTCTGGAACGTTTTATATGAAGGATTTCTAAAAAAAAGCTTCCAGGCGGGGATACGATGGTAGATTTTGCAGACGACGTCGTACTTATCGTCGTCGCAAAAACCATCGACAAGGTGCAACATTTTGGACATGATTCTATTGAGCTGGTGGCTAGTTAGTTGAGAAATAAAGAACTCTGCTTGGCGGCTGGGTAACGGAGGCCGATCTCATCTCTAGAACGCAAAAGAGGATGTATGAGACCTTCACGATAGAGGATAAAAATATCAGAAGGGGAGACACTGTCAAGAACCTTGTGGTTACACTAGACGCGCGACTGTCGATCAAGGAACACCTTCAGACCGCTGGCACTAGGGCGTTGAAAGTGGCTCGCGTGCTTGGGTACATAATGCCCAATATAGGGAGACAGAAACAACATAATTCTTTATGGAGCCCCCGTCTGTGTGGATGCTATTACAAGCAAAAAGACATACGGAGTCACTTGCCGGCATGCCTGCAGAACAGTGGCGCTAAGAGTGGCCCGAGCGTACCGCACCGTATCCGACATCGCTCTCTCAGTGGTCGCGGGACTTCCTCCCATAGACCTAATGGCAGTTGAGAGGGCTGAACGATACCGTGATGGTAGGCGTATACATCAGAGAAGCGCCTATGACGTTAGAGACCACGATTAATGGTCCAAGAAAACCATGGACGAGTGGCAACAACGATGGGAATCAGCATTCAAGGGGCGATGGACCTACCGTCTCATCCCGGATGTGCCCGAGTGGACGAGTTCCATCTGACCCAGATGCTTACCGGGTACGGCTCCTTCCGATTTGATGTCCACGATTTGATGGGGAGCGGGAATAGCTCCGAGATTTTGGAGAAGGCTCCCTAACACCGCAAGGATTTAGGAGGGTCCTGCTCCTCTCACAAGAAGGATGGGAAGCTCATTGCCATCAGGAAAATGGAGGAGGGACGGGTAGCAATATAATCAGCTATTCGTCAAATGTCATAACATCGGCGGAGGGCCTCTCCAGGCTTCGGCTGCCTTCCCTGAAGTAATGCCTTACGGCGGTTTCCGGTGAAAGACAAAACAGTCTTAGACGGCGGTGGTTTTAGCAGATGAGAGGTCCGCACTTCTGCTGGCACCGGCCAGCAGAGACGGCTGGTAGAGCTTTCAATCATCGCGCCGGAAAAAAAGATCTTCGAGCTCTAAAACTTTCGAGCTCTGTTTGTCTATCCCCCTTCTGCCGAATCCAGAGAGATCCCATTTCCTGGGCTCATCTTCCTCATAATATATCCTCCTTCCTTGCTCTGACTATCATGATTTTCGGTTGGAGCTCGTATGCAGCAGAATGACGATATCTGCCTGATTCGATCACGCAGGCAGCATAATATTGGTTGTCTGGGAGCCAATGTACGGCCCTTGAGTTCGATGCGCTGTGGGGTCACACCGCAGTGACGGATTGCACCACCTCCACCATATTTACGACCTCATCCAAATCCGTGGTATAAATCCAGCACTTCCTTAGTAGTCAGCATTTGATCGATAGTCGATTCTTTTAGGGTCGACGCAACCATCTTCGGCGTCTGTAGGGTGCTGATACCATTATTTCCCAGCTCCAAAAGTAACTTACGTCTAATGCTCAGCATCTTTTATTGGAGATGCCGTGTAGTTTTCACCTGTCTGAAAATAACGACATTAGACTCACATTTTATGCATTAGGCAAACTGTTAGGTTTGAATATCTCCCTATTTCTTTGGCGACATTCCCAGTTGGATGCTTCATCTCGCGGTATTCCTCCTTTTTCTTCTCCTTCGCCTTCGTACCCCCCTTTAAAATAGTCACTCACATATTCTTGTGATCTTTATACATATTCTTCTATTCGAGGATAAACTCAACAAGAGTTTGAAACATTTCCTCGAGCCACCATAAATTTATTTTCTCCTGATCCTCTGAGCAACAAGGCACTTATATTTTAAACATTTACAAGTCACTTGTAATTGTCTGATGTTACAGGGGCCGGGTGACGAACATATGAAATTACTTCGTGAGATTCCCCCCCTCCTCCCCTTACAATTCTCCTAAAAAAGTCTGTAATTCCAGTCTCTAACACCCAGTCTTTGTCTATCAGCAATACATTAATTGGGCAAGTCACATTAATTTAATACAATACATTAGCAAACCATGTAAGAATGTTCGAAAAAACTTAATTTATCTTATGACTGACTACGATCTAATTTAAATCGTATGTGATTTTATCAAATTGACTTAATTTATTAGTATAAATTATAAGTTAATAATCTTAATTTATATTATTAGACTTACTTTGATGGAACTTCATTCAACATAAATATTATAATGTATTATTCCAATATGCTTATAGGATAGAATGAGCCATACACTATCCGGCCTATGACAAACACTCAAAGCCGCGGGTTCATTCTAAGGTACCACATATCATGGAAAGGGTAGTCTTGCTAGTAGAAGCCATGGTCGTGTTGGTTTTCTGTGCAGAAGAACCGATAAAAAATCTTTTCGGTAAGTGCATACATTTTTTTAAACTTCGTTTATTAATACAATCTGTCTACATTTGACAATAAGTAGAATTTTTAAATTACATTAAATAAACTAGGGGCTTCGCCCTTGCGGCCTTCGGGCCTCACTGACTAAACACACTTCGCGACTGCGGCCTTCGATCGCACCCGCTCAGAGTGCCATAAGTTTATGAATTTGATATGTCAATTCACATTTGCCCCAAACGCATCCACACAATTCCATTGATAATATGATGTATTAACTATTTCTATTTCGATATAGATTAATGTGCTTCTTTTTATATGTTTGTATTATGAAATTGAAAATAAACATTTTCAAAACTTCTCCCCTTCACCGTAGGCTGGACGAAATATTGCCTTAAGATATAACGATGAATTTAACATGCCAAGTAACATCCTAAAAACTTGCGAAAATGTTTTTTGATCATCCCCCCTCCATTTTATATCTACCAAAAATATAATCAGATCTAAGATCGGCCAAAACACACATTAGAAAACAAAAATTAGGAGCTTTGCCCCTGCGCCTTTGGGCCGCCAACTCCACTGGAGGCTCCACCGCCTAGCTCCCCGCCCGGCGCGCTTCGATCACAAATTCTGTCACTAAATTCAGAAAGATATGGAAGTTTACAGTTTATCAAGGAAATGTTTTTTGTTCCCCCCCCCCCCCCTCCATTTTAGTATTTATAAATCCCAAAATCTAATTAGATCTAAGATCGGCGAAAACATACCTTTGAAAAAATGTGGAATAGATGGGACCACTACTTCTCACACACACACACACACACACACACACACACACACACACACACACACACACACACACACACACACATTTTACAAGTATTTAGAGCACTCGTTGGTGATTATGACCCGAAAATTGAGGAAACTACTCAAGTTTGTCAGAATTTTCCTATAAAAAATGTAGATGGTTTTTCATTCCCCCTCCTCTATTACTTGAAGGATATATTTGAGCCTTTTATCTGATCAAAGTTGGGCTTAGACATATCCAAAAAGAGGTTATTAAAGCTTTTCTGTCAATTTGTTCGTGAGCTACAACTTGTCAAAATTACATC